>NW_010729660.1:15984-36840 GCF_000365185.1 Nelumbo nucifera
ATTAATTCAGTTTGTCAGACTAATTAACATTAACATCCAATAAAAAATATGCTCAAGAATYAATGAATACTTGAATTAAAAAGCAAGAAAATAAATTAACTACAGAACCTCGCAATAACACAATCGAACCTCCCCCCTTGTACCAGAAAAAGAAACTCAGCTGCTCATGACTGCGCAATCTTCATGCTTTGCTTCTCCATGGCCGAACTGCTTTCTTGAGCTTTCTTGGTCTTCTTGATGCTCTCTTAGATCTTGGAGTGAGTGATGCTAGAGCTAGTCCACCCCCCTCTTTATATAGYAGAGGGAGAGGGCTGCTTTCCAACTCCTTTTAGGAGATTAACTTCAAATTAGAAAGTCCWAATYTGTTTTTGRACTAATCCTATCCTATCTCTTATCTAGTGATCTAATCCAATCTTCTTATCTTGATAGGATTACATTAAAGACTTTAGATCKGATAAGACTCTCTCTCAAGAGGTTACATTCGAAATTGGGACTCTTGGCTCTTGATTTCGATTTGGGCTGCTTTGTTAACTTGGGTTGTTTCAAGGTACTTTTGCGAGTTGGGCTTCAGTTGTGAAATGGGCCTGGCTGTGAACTTGCTCCGACTTCGGGCTCGTTTTCGTACTCGATTCAGGCCGAATCTATCAAAACCGGAAACATAAAAGTTGTGGGCTTTCCTTTCATCTTTCTAATGGTTTTTGCATTGTCAAATTCGGAGTCCGGAATTGAGAGTTATGCCCTGATTACTGACTGTCACCGAAACTGTGCAAAATCACCCGATTTGCCCTGTTTTCTTCTAATTGCCTTCTTTATTGCCCTGAATCAAAATACAAGAGTAATGAGTCAATCTAAGTGCCAAATTAATATAAAAGAGTGAATATTAGGGGATAAAAATAGGGTTCTTTTTGGTCTCATCGAATGAATTGGAAATTTTTCCTTTTAGCTCTTTAATATTTTGGTTTTAGTAGTATCTGGATGGAAATAATTAAATTGTGAAGGTGCAATTGTTGGTTTTCTATAATTATCAATGGCAGTCCAGTAGGATACTTCCATTGAACTAGAGGTTTAAGACAAGGAGATCCTATTTCACCAAGTCTGTTTATTTTAGCAAAAGAGGTATTGAGTAGAGATTTGCATGTTATTTATGAAAATGGATATGTTCCTTTTTATGCTCTTCCTAGAGATTGTGAATTAATTTCTCATAGTCTGTTTGCTGATGACACAATGATTTTTTCAAGAGGTAATAAAAGAGGTCTGCAAAAGATGATGCAATTTATTTCAGCATATGAGAAAGCTTCAGGACAATTGGTTAATAAAGAAAAGTCTTGTTTCATTCTTCCTCAAAACATGGGTGCTTCAAAGGTGAATATGATCAAACAGGTAACGGGTTTTTCTCAAAAGCATATTCCTTTTATTTACCTTGGTGCTCCTATTGGAAAAAAATGTCTTCGAATTAAAGACTTTGAACCTATTTTACAAAAAATAAAAAATAAAATTGATGGTTGGAGGGTTAAGCTTTTAAGTAGTGGAGGGCGTTTGACTTTATTTAATCACGTCCTCCAAACTCAATTAATCCATATCGTTGGAGCTGCTTCTCCTCCCAAAACTGTGATCCACATGGTCAATAGAATGTTTGCTAATTTTTTTGTGGGGAGTCTCAAATTTTGGAAACAAAAAACATTGGATTGGATGGACAAAAATTTGTAACCCTATTGATGATGGGGGTTTGGGAGTGTGATCCATATTTGATATTATTAAGGCTTTTAGGTTAAAATCTTGGTTTAAAATCATTAAAAAAGAGGGCATGTGAGCAATGTTTATGAAATCAAAATAAATAAAGTCCACACCTATAACTTTGTTCACTACTCCTTCCTCTAGTAGTAGATTTTGGAAAGAGATGTTGGAGATCAAAGATATTGCTATTAATTCTTGTCAATGGATAATAGGGAAAGGTGAAATCTCCTTTTGGTATGATAACTGGTTGGGTTCTGGGCCTTTGATTTGTCAAATTGATAAAAGTGAAGTTGAAGTTGTGGATTTTACTTAAATAAGGTTTTAAACCAAGAGGGAGTATGGTATTTTCATGACGCTGGAACTATTCCTCATGCCATTCAACAGAGAGCTATAGACTCAAATTGTTGTTTAAGCAATGGAGATGATAGGTTAATTTGGAAATTTAATCAAAGTGGCTCTTTCACTAGAAAATCTGCTTGGAATATCATTAGGAATCATGGGCAACACATCTACTGGTTTAAATATATTTGGAAGATTAATCTCCCAATTAAAATAACCATTTTTATGTGGAGATTTATGCATGGTGTTGTTCCAGTTGATGAGATCATATCACGAAGAGGTGTTAGTTTGGCTTTCAAGTGTTGTTGTTGTGGTAATCATGGGGTGGAATCATTTAATCATTTATTTTCCACTGGAGTTATGGCTTCTAAATTTGGTCTTACTTTAGTAATCTCTTTAACATTCCCATCTATCCTACTCAACATGTAGTGGATTGAGTTCTTCATTGGTGGAATGTTTTTAAAAAAGATACTCAAGTGAATCAAGTTATTTGCATCACTCCGTCTACAATCCTTTGGACCATATGGAAAGAAAGATGTAAACGTATATATTAAGGTTAGGGTTTTTCATCCTTATTACTTATAGAAAATATTAAGAAATGGTTGAAGGACATCAATGCTCTTACTAATGATCCTTCAAATATGGATAATGACCCTCTTTCACTTCTAGTGCTAAACATTCCTTTGAAAGCTTCAAAATGGAACAAATACAGATGGGTTAGCTGGAAATTTCGAAGTAATTTTGCTTACAAGATGAATGTGGATGGGGCTTGTCGTGGCAATCCTGGTGAAGGAGGAGGTGGGGGTTTACTTAGAAACTCGTTTGGAATTCTCATATTTGCTTTTTACTGTTACTATGGTCAGTCTATCTCTACTCAAACAGAATTTTTAGCTTTGTATGATGGTCTAAGCCTTTGTTTGCAAAGAGGCTATAAAGAGATTGAGGTTGAAAGTGATAACATGATTATCATTGACATTCTAATGGGTAGATTGAATTATCCTTGGAATTCTATTTACATCTTGCGCAGGATTAAGAACTTGGTGCAAAGAATGAATATTAGGTGGACCCATATCTACGAGAAGGAAATCGTTGTGCTGATCTCCTAGCTAACACAGGAATTGATGAAAGATGCATGCTTAAAGTGATGAATAGCAATTCCCAAATTCCTAGAGATCTGGCTCGTCTTATTCACAAAGATAATTTGAGTTTTCCTATCCTTAGAATTAATTAGGTTTTGCTAGGCCTTTTTTTTGGTGGGCCTGAAATGGTGAGGGAGAACTATATATGCTTGGGTAATGGGGCAAGGCGGGCTAAGTCCGCCCCTGTTATTATAAATTTTCCTTTTGAAAATGGTTAATAAAATTTAAGGTGGTCACCCCTCCACCTAGAGTAAAGTTTGGGTTGAAAAAAATCGTGATGTAGCATCTACCTCTGGGGTTGGCATCGTAATTTCTGATCATAGTGGCTCTGTGATTGTTTCTTGAGCGATCAAATTTGTGGTGCACTCTCCGTAGAGATCGAATGCCCGCTTGAGAGGGTTGGACCCATATAGAAACCACATAAGCAATGTTTGGTGAAAGTCAATATTCATGTTTCAAATACATGAAAATTGACTGTAATATGACTTTACTTTAGGTAGTTTATTCACAACACGGGTGCTCAAACCACCAGACTCAGTTAATGTAATTCACCCAAAACGCTAGAAGCCGTCCCAAACAGGCCCCAAAGTATTGGTTTTAGTACTATTCTTTTAAGTTTTCTTTGGAGCTCCAATTATATCATGTTGTAGTTGAAGGGGATGCTCTTAACATTATTATCTCCTTTTTCGAGGTTAACTCTAATCCTTACTATCAATTGTTTATAGGCATTGTTTGCTTTTYGGTAAGTTATTTATTATCTATTTTTTTTATTTCTCATGTAAATAAGGCAATGACCATTTTAGCCAAAAAAATCCTTTACTAAAAGGGGTATTTTTTCCTCATTCAAGTGTTGACAACTTCTCCTTAAGTGGGAAAGTTATTTACCCATCTTGAAGATGGGTATCACTTACCCAGGAAAATAAGCTTTTCCTAGTCCACACATAAATAGGGGTGTCAACAGTATTCGAAAATCTGATTTTGACTTTGAGATTCGACATAATCGAATCTAATTCGGATAATTTGAATATCTAATCGGTCGAATTTGGATATCCTATTCATACCGAATAGTTAATCGGATTCAAATTCGGATATGACCTGATTCGATTTGATAAATATTTGAATTCGGTTGATTATTTAATTCTTATATATAATATATAATATTTTTAAATGTTTTATATAATTTATATATATATATATAATAATTAAATTATATAAATAATTTATATACCATATAAATAAAATATTTATTTTATATATTTATTAATTACCTAAAATAATTAATTAATTGAATTCAAATCGAATCAAATATTCAAATATTTAATCGGATTCAAATTTGAATATTAATTTTCAATATCCATCGGATATTGAATCGAATTCGGATATCAATTTTTTTAATGGGATTCAAATTCGAATATTGCCTAATCCGATTCGAATTCAATCCGTTTACACCTCTACACATAAATCTGATAAAAGTACATGGGTTCTTGAATCCCATCAACCAACTTTCCCCTATCAAAATCAAAAAAAAAAAAAAAAAGAATGTCCCCATATGATTTCTACTCTCCCTAAGCGTGCAACAAAGTTGTATAGTTGTTGATTGCTAAGCATGCTCTCTCTTGTCTCWTGTGATTATGCACTCTCATGCTTCAAATTATATCCGAGAGAAAGCAATGTATTTAACCTATAATATAATATAAGTTAAATACATTTTACATTTCCATTTGGGCTCAATATCAAAAGAATGCAAATACTAATATGCATGTATAATGTAAAACATTGTATATGATATTTCTAAATCTTGTATTTGCACTATACATATTTATATTTATACTCTTTCCAAACTGAGCCTTAATATGCATGTTATGATATCAATTTCCATTTTCAAGAAAATAAATGTTAATATGGCAATTCATTGAAAATATTTGATAATAAACATTAGAGAATAATAGATAATTAATGACCATGAGAAAAAAGAGGAGATTGAGAAAGAGGAGAAGCATTGTGATTTCAACAGTTTTTTCCATTGGCCTTAATAGAGTGGTATTCAGTGCATCTTCGTTCATGAGCTTCTGTAGGTTCGACATACAGATGTACATTCCTTGGTGCATACTTGAGTTGTGGCACCAGAAAGTGCCATGCACTTGGGCATGCATATTAATTCCATGCAGTACTGCGAATCCTTCGCAGGATCTCGTTCTTTCTCAGGCACAGGTTTAAAAGCTGCAACAAATTCCTTCCAAAACGATTCACATTTCACTTCTTCCACATTCATAGACATAACTAATGCAAAAATCAAAAGCACTGCAACTACTCTATTGCTGGCCATTTCACTTCCCCCCCTCCTTCTCTCTCTTCTCCCTTTCTCTAGGAAGAGATCTTTAAACCTCCTGAAAAGAAGCTAGGAGGCTTATAAGAGATCCTTGAATGTGCAAGAGAGGAAAGGACATTTATATAGAAATTATCATTTAAATTTAAGGTAACTAATTACTTATGAGATGACATTTTTTTAGCATATTTGTTGGGTTAGTTGCAAGGAGGTTGTGTGGATGAAAGCACGGCCATGGGAAATGGTCATGGTCACTTGGTCAAGCATTTGAATGTTAACCAATTTTCTTATTTTTGGGAGAAGTTATTGACAAAAAACATGCACTTCAAATGCTAAGGGTAAATTTTTGAAACTTCCCCTGGAGTTTAATAATTGCTATCACCTCCTTACAATTTTTTGATACAGTTGCAAGTAGACTCCCTATAGTATAATCTTCTAAAAATATCCATGAAAATGTCCAGAATACCCGTGAAATTACTATTGAGGCTGGCTTTTACTGAAAAAAAAAATAAAACAAACTTTATGAACAACAAAAACAAAGAGAATTTAAAGTTGTGGCTTTACCTTTGAATGATTGATATGAAGGGAAATTTAGAAAATAAATCAATTTCAGAAAAATGATTGGAAGGGTTTGTGATAGTAATTCATATGAAGAGAAAATTTGGAAAAGAAACATTTTTTAGAAGTAACTGCATGGGTATTTTGGATATTTACATGCCTTTTTTAGAAGATTTTACCGGAGCGGATCTACTTACAACTATGTCAAAATGTTCAGGGRAAGTGATTGCAATTACCAATAACCAACCTTTTTATTAATTTCTCAACTCAAACAAAAGACTCACCATAAAGACTTTCAATGTATTAATCAATGTGGATTCAGTTAAAATGGATTGTTGATTAAAACATAAATAAGAAACCAAACCCAAATTTAACATGTCACCAGTGGATCTTAAGCAAATAATGTAGGTAGTTGCTCCATATTTAGTATGGGGTGGTCATTACCTAATTTTTTATAGTAGACATGAAATTAAAAATCACAATAATATAGAGGGCAACAATACTTTCAAAGACCATTACCCAACGCTTGTGCCATTATTTGGATTTTTGTGATGGGTTGGCTGGACCTAACTAGAAAGGAATATTTTGTCATACACTTTTTCTAAGCACATTACATATCATAGATTAAATATCATAAGGAAAAATATAATTGTGTAGAAAGATGGTTATTATCATAAAGTGGTCAAATATCTTATAATGAAAGGTATGTTTTGTTAGACGGAAAATAAGAGAGAAACATAAAGTTGAGGGAATTCTTGATTTTCATCCCATTCCCATCTTCTCTCTCCTAGAATTTCTGTTATTAATTGATTTTGTGTTCTCTTCTATATTATAAAAGTTCAAAGGACTGTCACTAGGGGTGGCAAATGGGTGGGTTGGGTTGGGTTAGGTGACAGTTGAGTACCAATCCACCCATATTTACTCTTTAACACATTTGCCACCCATATTTATTAATGTTAGTGGGTCATAATCCACCTTCACCCACCTGACCCATCCGTATGACCTATCTCTTTACATTTTGTTTATTTAAAATACATAAACACCGAAATATATACTTCAATTAAGAAAATATAAAAAATAATAAAAAGTTAAAAAATAACTTGCAAATAAAAATGCATAAAAACTCTAAAAATGATAAATATATTTCATATAAAATAATAATAATAATAATAGTAATAATAAAATTCATGAAAGTGATAAATATATTTCATGTAAAATAATAATAATGAAAGTGATAAAATAATAATAGACTACAAAGAGGGGACACATTCTCCTTTTATTTATTTATTTTTAAGCCAGAAGGTAGGAGACTTGTTTAGGTAAAATCTGAGTTAATAGCTTCCACAAAGAAGAAAAGAGGACACACGAGACCACGTAAAGGCATGGTTAATTGAAAGAGCTTTAAAGGCGACTATATGAGTGGCCAACCATGTTGTAGTATTCTAGAGAGCATGTGGCTTAGTCTCAATAGTTAAAGAAAAATTTAACTTCGTTGTTCAAGCATGCATAAAAGAACGACAATGACCTCTGCCCTCCCCTGCACCAAGATTGGAGAAGGAACCATTGAATTTGAGTTTCACTAAGTAAGTAGGGAGCTTCTCCCATTTATCTAATCCAGTCTCTTGGGGGCGCCAGATTAAAGAAGAACCATGGCTAACACCTTCATTGAGCTATTTAACTGTTTAACATACTACTTATTTTTGGGTAAATTGTTGAATTCACCCCTGAAATTTTTTATCATTGTTGAAACCTCCACTTAAGTCTGGTAATTGTAATCGCCTCCCCTAAACTTATGAAATAGTTGAAGCTGGTTTCTGTAGCAAGAAAAAACAATACAAACATTATAATCAAGGAAAAAAAAGAATTTAAAGTTGCAGCTCTACCTTTGAGCAATTGGTATGAATGGAAAAATTGGAAAATAAATCTATTTTAGGAAAGAGATTGGAAGGGTTTAAGCTAGCCATTCATGTGAGGTGAAAATTAGAAAATAAACATTTTGGTCAAAATAAATTGCATGGGTATTTTGGAAATTTTCATGCCTCTTTTTAGAGGACTCTAACAAAGGGGGTCAACTTGAAACAATTTTAAAATGTTCAGGGAAAGTGATTGCAATTATCGAACTTCGGGCAGGTTTTAGCAATATACCCTTTATTTTTTTGAAAGATTTTTAACATATTACTTGAATTACCATCAAGAGAACGAGTATAATTACAAGAGGGACTATATAGGATGATGAACACGACAAATACTACGTAAATGTTTTAGCTAACTTTATCAATGCTTCGGTTGGCTCCACCTTGCAAAAGCAAAAGCATTCTTATGATATATTCTTATGATATGTTGAAAGATTATCTAGTTGTTTGTGATATCCCAAAATCATGCAGCGTCAATGTGGTCATCCTAACTCCAATAGATGTTGGAAGTGGCAAAATTAATTGTTATTATTATCCTACTTTGGATTAAGTCATAACATGGGTTTGACCTCTCATGGGTGTGTAGTGTTTACAACAAGGGTTGTGAAAATGAAGGGAATTGTTTCATACACTAGATCAAAAACCACCTTTAGACCCAGGACCTCCCAAAATACCTTCCCACAAAATTTAAACCAAAGATTCTTCCATTTACTTTTTCATCAAAGTAAGATTTTATTTTGAGTCCTCTTGTTAACTTATACACCTGCAACCTAGATCCCTTTGATCCTAACACCTTTGAACAAATTAAACCATACCATTGAACCCTAGGCACACCAAAGTTTCTACCTTTAAATTTTCAACAAAAAATTCTCGCATTTATCCCTCTATCAAACCAAGATTCCACTTCGAACCCTTTTGTGAACACAAATCCTCATGATCTTGACCCCTTTGAACCAATCAAACATCATTATTAGATATCGAGCATTCTAAAATCCCTAGCTATAAAATTTCAACCAAAAATATCTTGGTTTGCCTGTTAATCGCACCAAGATTTCGTTTCAAAGCTCCAAATTAGTTAAATCGCTCCCTCTCTAGATCTGCTTAATCTAGGCCTAATTGGGCCAATCTGATCCCACCAGTCAACTCAAAATAACTAAAAACCCTAACCTACCAAAAACGTTTCTATTTCAAACAATTTCATTGGCTTGCACACACAAAACTATTGTGTACTCTCAGACCATCTCCACCCTCCATCTTTGACCTAGAACCCCATTAGATTGGAATCTTGGTCTATCCTTTGCTGAAGACAAAATGACCAAACTACCCCCAAAATTC
Source organism: Nelumbo nucifera (assembly GCF_000365185.1). The sequence goes on from NW_010729660.1 coordinate 25,329, forward strand.
TGAAAACTACAAAAATACCCATGAACATCCCAAAATTTGTAAAATTATCAGTATACCCTACATATAAATTTAAACCGAAAGTTTAGAGATGATTGGCCCATTTTTACTCTTCATCTTCTCTAACCCCGCGACAAGAGAAAAGCGGCGGTGACAACACCTCCATCTCTTCCTTCCAATCTTCTTCCCCTCTCTCTCTCTCCCTTTTTATTCTTCTCTACCAATTGATGGATAATTGTTCATCACTTTTTTACTAAGATCGGTAATGTTGTAGCAGTGAAAGTAGGGCTGTTCACGAGTCGGGTTGAGTTGGTTTACTGGGTTTTCCCAACCGACTCGACCTGGTCGGGTTACCTGAGATGAAAACCGAAACCGACCCAGTGTTAAGCAAAACTGACCTGATCGGTTTGAGTCGGGTTGGGTCGGTTTGGGTCGGTTTCAGTTTTGCTCCTATACAAAAAGGACATAGAAGCCTAGAAGGAAATATCTATTCTGAAAACTGAAAACTGAAGTCTTTAAGATATTTTCTGGAAATATATTAAAAATTTAGAATTAGAATAGAAGACAAAATTTATCAAGAAAATAGAAAGTCAAACTGTTTTATAGAAAGAAGGTTGTAATTTGTATATTTCAAGAAACTTTTTAAGTTCTAATCTAAGTAAAAAATGACACCTAATTCTAATTTTAATTGCCTAATTGGTTGCCTATTTGGTGTAAAAGACTATAGAAACTAGGATAGAGACAACTTAGTTAAATAGGAAATAGAAGACTAGGTTAGGTTGTAATTAGGAATTAGGATAGAGGTAACTTAGTTAAGTAGGAACTAAGTCGGTTCGGTTCAGATCAGTTTCAGTTTTCACACAAGAAAACCGAAACCGACCCAAACCATCGGTTTATGAATTTGTACAACCTGAAACCGACCGGTGCTTATGAAAACCCGGCCAACTCGGGTTTGGTCGGTCCGAATTGGTCGGTTTGGTCGGGTTGGACCTTCTTATGAATAGCCCTAAGTGAAAGTCCCCTCTTATTCAATTCTAACTCAACTTCAATACGAATCAATCGCAATAGTCATTGATCTCATGTCATATCTTATTAGAAAGTGCGGTAGTAGCCATCACTTGAAGCCTTCTTTCTCTTGGTTGCGAACTAGAATAACATCAAAAAGTGGGATATCCGTTATCTCCCGGTTATTAGTACTTTTATAAAAAATATTTTTATGACAGCACTTTAGCAAAAGCACTTTTATGAACACACATAAAAGCACTTTATAAAAGTATGATTTTTTGAAAGCATTTTTACAAAAGTACTTTTATAAAATTCAATTAGGGATAAATTTATACACTTAAAAAAACTGAAATTTAGAGCATAAAAAATAATCCCTTATTTTAAAATAAATACTTATTTCGGACTTATTTTCCAAACACCAATAAGTGCTTAATGGTGTGGTCCTAGCCTAACTAAACACTCCCAAACATGGCCTAAGTTTTTCTTGGTTCATTCATAGATGATTGGTCTTATCGTGTAGACATTTGGCACATTGTTTGAGGGCTTGGACATATGAACTAAAATGGAGAAAATATGTAGCAACAAGGGAGTATGCTCACAATATAAGTCATCAAGAAATTAATACCATTTATGGGTCTCAACTGGTTATTCAAGTCTGCATTTTTGGTCCTTATGATCATTATTTTTGTTTTTCAACAATGTTACAACCTGCTTTGGAAAACATGATAGGAAGGGGACACTTTGTATATCATGGAAGAGTAAAGAACGACTAGAATGTTGCCTTAATACTAGTATTAGTAATGCTTCACCTTTTATATTGTTTTGTTAGTCTTGGTTTATTCTTTGAAGTAATGACTTGTGCATTTGAAATATGTTCTTACCCTAAAGATAAAATTCCTAATATATACAATATTTCATATCAAGAAAGTGCAACAAATTTGGAAAATTTAAAATTTATACTAGTTTTACCAGATAAAATCATAAAAGTATTGCTCTATTGCAGTAAAATAGTGCTGAATGAAAAGTGTAGAAGCTAGTCTGTTGAATTGTATAGACATATGTATGGTTAAACGATAGCATTCATGTGAATAAGTATGTGATTGCGGTTGTGTTCAGCCTAAGAAGTGATCAACAAGCTAGGAAATACAGTAAGGGTATGAAGAGGACGCTTAGTGTTTCCATTTCACTGATTGATGATCCTAAAGTATGAGATGTTTCATTGTTGCATATTATGTTAGCTAATAGCTACTTATGGTATATCTCTTTGAAATCTTGCAAGGTTGTTTATAACTCTATATGGATGAGCCTAATATGGGATTGGGTCTAGCCTTCATAACTCCCCAAGCCTATTTAGGATAAAAATCAACATCAATTGTTGACTCCTTAGTAGCCATGTTAAACAACCTACAACACTTCAAGCAATCCCTCCACACAAAAACACACTTACAGGCTGTAAAAGAAACTCTAGAAAGGCTAATGAGAAGCTTGCACAAAGAGATGCATACAAACCAAAATACACTGTAGGATAATGGTGGCTAGAAAAAACTATAACATATTAGAACCTTAATGCGAACTAACTACCTATAACTATACTTGTACTATAAGATGGTAGACGGTGTAAGAGAAATGTGTCTGGGGGCTAATGATCCTTGAAGATGTCTGTATGCAAGTTTGTGGGAATCAAATGACAACTCTATACAGAAAGTAAAGACTAGGCTATTATTGGGTAGCAATGGGAAAACAAGCAAAGGAAATGCAAGAGCAATGCAAGGACTGCCAACCCATGATAGATAAATAGGAGTGCTTAAGCATATTAAAAGTAGATTGGAGGCAACCATACAAAGATTATCTGAATGATTGGACACTGCTCATGGATGCCAAAGTCGCGGTAATCTTGATAAGAAAAGCATAAAGATACTAGTTTATAGTTAGAGAGTTGTTTAGAATGTCTTTTTTCAGGAAAACCCCTTGGATGCTTAGGCAGGGAAAAAACCAAAGAGGCACTTGGCCCTTTCATAGTCGGGGAATGGACCTGATAGGAAAAATTACTCCTCGATCCATTCCACAGACACTATTGGATCTTAGCAGTAAGTGATTACTTCACAAAATGGGAAGAGGCAACACAAATTAGAAAGGTAACCATGATCAACATTGCACTTTATTGTCAAAACATCATACATAGGTTCGAGGTACCTATGTGAGTGTTAGTAGACAAYGCATTATCCTTSAAGAACTCTAAGGTGTCAGACTTGTTAGACCAATATGGGGCTAAACTGGGGGACATTCTTCCACCATATACTACCCTTAAGGAAATGGTCAGGTAGAAGCCACCAGACGTTCATTCCACCACATCTTAAAAATGTTGAAGGTGGTTAATGAGCACTAGATAGACTTGGCAAACCAATTATCAAGCAAATTATGGGCCTACAAAACATCCAAAAGGAAAGCAATTAGGTCCATCACCTTACAGTCTGGCTGGTCTATAGCCAAGAAGCAGTCTTGCCTACGAAAATGTTAGTAGTACCCGTGAGAGTTGTACAAAAGTCGGGAAGAGAAAGCTTGGATGGTAATCCTTTGGGCACCATGTATTTCAATGGGCACCAAGCTGTCAAAGACCTAGTACGTCCAGAAAGCTTCGACTCACTGGCACCATATATTTCTAATGGAGCTGCCATCCATCTATTGAAAGGCATAGGAGTGATGGGCCTCCCATATTGAAAAAGACTAAGAAACAAGACTCTCATACCCTAACGGCATTAATTTCTAGGCATCACATGGAAGGGAGAGAGAAGGTGTTAGTTTGCGAATTTCCTCATTTCGAGTGGCAATCTATTGGAAATTATTCCAGCTCCTAGTCCTTTCGGAATCCTATCTTAGAGCAAAGTGTGGTAGGAATCTCCCCTTCCTCTCTTTTCTTATCCAAGAAAGCTACCTATAAGAAGCACCCCTTTTGTAACTCCTAGAGGGAAGAAAAGTGATTTAGAGATCTCCTCCGATTCCTTTTTTATTCCTACTTAGGCTTCCTAATAGGTGTCCTTAGAGTAATTATTTTCAACCATCATRCTTCACTTAGAGAACCTATAATTTTAATTATTATTCAACACTAAAAGATGTTTAGGAAGCAGTTCTAAAGATGCGCAGTGTTAGACTGTGTATGTCCTTAGCTCCAATCAGCATGATGTACATTATGATATTTACTGTAAATGAATAAAGTACACTTAAACTGGACACATATGAGATTCGTGTTCGTTTAGAATCATCACAGCTGTTGGATGGATCTGAGGAGATTTATCCTACCAAGATTGACACTGATGTACCACCAAGTTGGTTGGGGTGGCTTGTCTCAGCTGCCAGGGTGAGACCTGAGGTACATGCAGTGTGGATTTTCTTGAAACCCTTAACCGGACCAAAATTCTAGTATTGCCCTGGACCTTAAAGATAGATGGGCAAAACTGCAATGTTATACATGATGGGCTAATCTTGCATCTGCCCATAGTCTTTGGGCCTTCATAAGATGGCTGAACTCAATGACCATTTAGTGTAAATGTTGGGCCCATTAAGAGCCCATAGTGATTGACTCAGGGGTTCACTGTATTCAACAGTGAATTCAGCTAGGCCTTGTAACAAAGGCTAGGCTGAACCCATGTGGCTAATGTGTAGATCAATGTTAGGGTCTCACACCATACAAAGAGGGCCAAGCTACCCAGCATTAAAAGGAAGTGAGCCTGAAAGTTTAATGGGCCTAAAGCCCATTTCGAACTGGGTTAATTGGGTTAATTAAATAGTGGTGGATCTGGGTTTGGATCAACAGATATAGATAAGAGGATAACTCTTATCCACTTAAAGAGTCCAGATCCAAATAAAGATTTGGATCAGGGAACTCCTAATTTGATTAGGAATAAGTTGACCTTGAACTGTAAATAAGATAAGGAATTATCCTTATCACTTAAAGAGTTCAGATCTAAATAAAGAGTTGGATCAAGAAATTCCTAATTAGATTAGGAGGTTATCTCTTTAAGGCTATAAATAGAGAGCAGGGTGGATCTAAAAAAGACACACAAACATTATAGGAGACAACTCAGTTTAACTGATTCTGCCTTCAGTTCCTTTTTCTCCCTGCTCTTGCCGCCCTACCCTATTCAATCTCCAATTCTTGGAACTGATCAAGATTTCATATTGTTATTATTTCTTGTTAGAAGAAACAATTCTGAAACTGTGCTCACTACCACATTCGATTCTTGCTAAAGAATCAAAAGGTTCATGGTAAAGAACTACCTGTTGATCCTGCCTCATCCTAAGTTGTGTCATCTTCAATGGAAGAAGTATTTGGTATACTCTTTCGGCGTAAACACCTGTGTTGGGAAGAACTTTTTGCGTGGATTCCATATCAGGTATATCCCTCCCTAATCTTGGTTTCAGGTTTTGTCCGGTTTGGTTACAAGAATGAACCTTGAAAATGCAATTTTCCAAATTGAGAGTAAAGAAATTTTTGAAATTTCGCCCAACCTTCCTACAAGGTTTGGCCATCCATATGATGGATTTCCCATCCCTTCAGTGGTATTAGAGCCAGGTTCAAATCCTGAACCAAATTAGATCAGATCTAAATCTGTGCAAATGGGCAGAAGGTGTTCTACCCAATTTACACAATTAGCGTTTTTCTGTGAATTGGTTTCCATATTTTGGGCGGATGATCTAGAAAACAAATCTTTATTATTCTGTTGTATTTATAGAACTTTTCTGTGAATGTTTCTTGAATATTTGGGCTGCACATGTGATGGAGATCAAATCTTTCTAATGCCAAGATTGGCACACCTTGTTGATTCTTTTCTATTCAATTTGGTAGGTAAATATTTTTTTTTATTTTTAGACAAATTGTATAGGAATTCGATGTGATGTAATAATAGAAAAAATAGGTTTTTCTATTTTATTTCCATCCGGAGATTGCTGGAGTGCGCAACATAGGAGAAGAAGTCTTCGTAGAAAGAAGTTCTGCGATCTGCGATTTTGTAGATAACAATTCTGCAATCTGCGATTAATTATTCTTTGGAGGTTTGCAAGATGTCCAAGAAAATCACAGTGCAACCCTCTGATTTCGTTTTCTTGATAATTCGATTATCTTGAATTAATTTATTTTTCAGATCATTATTCTTGAATTAAATCTTGAACTAGACACCAAAACTTGGGCCGATTTCTACCAGATTTGGTCCAAACTGGTTGAACCAAATTGTTGGTTCGATGGGGTTGGTTTTTTTGACCCATATTTGATTTAGGCTAGAGGGTTGATGGCCGACTTCAAGTTTTAATTCGGCCCACCTCTGTAAAAACCTAGTTTTAATATGATAAAACTAAATCAGCCCTGATTTAGCTACATGGGCTGAACTTCTTTTTGTAGTACAGCCCATGTACCTAGATAATGTTATATGATAACATTACGGGCTCTGTTGGGCTAATACTGATTTAATCTAATTAATTAAGAGTTTTATAGATATTTTAATTGATTGGATCAATTTGTTTCATGCATGTGATGTACGGATGTGTGATGTCCTACGTACATAGGCCATAAGTACTTGGCCCATGTTAATTTGATCGTGGCTCTTTTGCACACCATGGTTGAATGCACATCATTGCCATGGTGTCCATAAGATCATTAAATGATTTCCTCATTTAATGGGCCCCACATCAACTTCCTCCCCAAGAGGAATTTTCTAATGGACTCAATGGGACAGTAGTGGGAACTTGTTCAAGATAGCTTCCCTTGAAAAACATATCTAGAAGACAACCGCTCCATCAAAGATGAATCAAACAAGTGAGAATTGTCAAAACATAGCAATAATTGGTTACTTTATCTGAAAAGATGTGAGAACATGATTCTAGCCATAAAATAGAACATAAGAAATATAAAGAAAATGTACAGAAACATATTAGACAGTTATGCCCTTAGCTCCAATTAGATTGATGTACTTATTGACATTTATTGTAATGAATAAAGTGCACAATTGATTCATGTTATTTTTGTGTAGTACCCTTAAACTAGACACTTATGAAACTTGTGTTAGTTTAGAATCTCCATAGCCATTGGATAGATCTAGGGAGATCTATCTTGCTAAGACTGACACTGATGTGTCACCAAGTGGGTTGGGACAACATATCTCAGATACCAGGGTGAGACCTAGGGTACATGCAGTGTGGGTTTTCTTGAAACTCTGAACTGGACCAAATTCTAGTATTGCTCTGGACCTTGAAGACATATGGGTAAAACTGGAATGTTACACCTGACCCCTACACTCGATTATGGTACTGCACTAGGTGTTGGATTGGGCTGTCTTTGATATGTCAATCAGTGTGATCCTTGATAGGGTCAAAACCTGGGTATGTTGGGGCAGTCAGAGAATTCACCTGAGTGGGTGATCATAGTGACAGGATCATCCCCTTTGTCGGACAAAGTGAATGATTGGGGAATGCACTCTCTCTAATGGAAACCTAAACTGTCGGCAGTTGATTTCAAATTGTTGAGATTTGTTTTGAAAAATATGTTTATATAGGGATATACATATATATTATGGTTTCACAAAATGTTTGCAAAAGGTTTTAGTTCCCGGGATCCATATGAGTAGAGAGTGCAACACTGTACCTTGTAACCGAGGAAGAGGTCCTTTCTTGTCGGGTTGGGTTTGATCATTATGGATTGAGAGGTTAAGTGTAAGACCATTGGGGGTTATATCTTATGGGATAATCTTGCATCTGTTCACAGTCCTTGGGCCTTCATATGGTGGTTGGACCCAATGACCATTTAGTGTAAATGTTGGGCCCATTAAGAGCCCATACTGATGGACTCAGAGGGTTCACTGTATTCAGTAGTGAATTCGGCAAGGTCTTGTAACAGAGGATAGGCTGAACCCATGTGGCTGATGTGTAGATCAATGCTAGGGTCCTACGCTATACAAAGAGAGCCAAGCTAGCCAGCATTTAAAGGGAAAGTGAGCTATATGATTAAATAGGCCTAAAGCCCATTTTGATCTGGACTTAAGTGAGTTAATTAAAAAGAGGCAAATTTTGGTTTATAATCTGATTAGGATTAGTTAAAGGATAAGGTAAGTCTTATCCATTTAAGAGTCCAGATCCAAATATAAGATTTGGATCAAGAAACTCTTTCTTAATTGGATTAGGAATCTGATTGATAACTCTGTAGTTTGATGCCTTAAGGGCATAGTTTCAGGGGTATTTTAGGCCTTAGAATAATCAAAATGTTCATTTTCCCAGTTAATTTCAATAATGTGACCTCTGAGGGTTTTTGTGCAAATCTTGTGAAAAACTGGAGAAGTTTCATGGCTGAAATGCAGTTTTTGGGAAGCTCGTGTGAAGTCCAGCTAAGAGAGAGGGTGTTTTTGTGAAAAACTGAGCACAAGAGGGTGCCTCCTATCTGTTAAACCCAAAATGGTGCCCTTCCTACTGTATTAGCATACTCCCCTCTCCTTAGTAAACCCTAGGGCGCCTCCCCACTCCTTTTCATCTCTAACAAACCCTAGCTGCCCCTAACTACCAAATCCTCACCTTTCATCCCTTCTAATCTCCACCATTCATTTTAGGGCACTCCCTTTTTAGCATTCTAACCCTAGGGCGCCACCTATCTTCTAATCCTCACCATTCAGCCTTTAGCCATTAGATCTCAGCCCTCTATTTCACTCTCTATCTTAGCCATTTACTCTAGGGCGCCACCCATTCCTTTTAATCTCCACCTTTCAACCCTAGGTGCCCAAATCTCCACCATCCAATTCTAGGCACCCAAATCTCAGCCCTACATAATATTGGCGCCCTCTCCTTCTCTTCTTAGCCTTAGGATCACCTTAGAACCATCCTAACCCTTCATTCTAAATCCTAGGGAACTCATAGTTTTGCTAAAATCCAGTTGCCACCCCCCTCTCTCTAATCCCAGTTTATCCACCATTCCTTATAAAAATGACCCAAGGGCTCCTGAGAAGGGGTTGGATTTTGCCCCCAGGTAAGACGGAAGGCTGATCTTGAGAAGTTCAAGGGTAGAGGAAGAGGAGAACGCCCAAGCAAGAGGAGGGGTTCCTGCTTGCAGTTCGCCTAGCCACTACTGCACCTCTGGATTCAGATCCCAACCAGTCTACTTTTGTTTTAGATTTAATTTTCATTCTTTAATTTCTAGTTCTTATTTTTCCTTTTTGCAATTTACATTTATCTAGTTTAATTTTTGTTTTCTTTTCTGCAGATCTGGGATTCAGCCAGGTAAGACAAGAGGCCTAGCTCGAGGAGTTCGAAGGTCAAAGGAGAGATTTGAAGACAGCTACCTCTGACCGAGTTGTAGACTTTTTATTTAGTTTATTTTATTTATTTATATCTGTTATTTATTTATTTTTCTGCACTTTTCACTTTCAGCATTGTTATAATTTTATTTTAATGGATTCCAGTTTAATTCATTAAAGTTTTATGTTTCTACAACTTCCCATCGTGTTATTTTGTATGGATTAAAGTACGTAGTGATTTTTCCCTCGCTTCCCTATGGATATGACCCCTTTCTCACCACTAATTGCGTTTGTTGTTATTTTGAGAATCGAAGAACTTACAAATATTAAAACTGGTGTTCAAAAGTGGTTAATGACACGCTTCCGGAAACACCACTGATCCAAAGAAGGCTATAAATAGGGGGCGAATTCACCAGTTTTATTTACTCAGCAATTTGTAGAATTCTCCTCCAGTTCTTTCCGCCCCTACCCAATTCGATTTCCACCTTTAGATCTGATCAAGAATAGTTATTGATATTGTTTCTTGGTAGAAGAAACAATATAAAGTCATGCTCACCAGCCCCTTATGTGATTCTTGCTGAAGAATTAGGGTTCTTATTGAAAAACCACTTTGYTGATCCTGCCTCACCATAAGCTGTGTCATCTTCAATGGAGGTGGGTTTTGGTCACCTCTTTGGATGTGAACACCTACTTTTGGAGTTACTGTTATTCCATATCAAGTATATCCATACTTGTTTCCTTTTGGTTTGAGATTTTGTCCGGTTTGTTTCAAAGACGAACCTTGAAAATCTAKTTTTCTAAATTAGGGAATAGGATTCCCGGAAGGGAGAAATAAAATTTTTGAAATTTTGCCCAACCTCCCTGCGAGGTTTGGCCATCCATATGATGGATCTCCCTTCCCTTCAGTGGTATCAGAGCTAGGTTCAAGTCTTGAACCAAATTTAGACTAGATCTGGATTTGCGCAAATGGGCAAAAGGTGTTCTACCCGATTTGCATAATTTGCAATTTTTCTTGGAATTGGTTTGGGCGTATGGTCTGAAAATTAATTCTTTATTTATCTGCAATATTATAGAAATTTTCTATATTTATTTCTTAATTTATGGGTTGTTCGTATGGTGGAGGTCGAAATCTTTATTGGCACCAAGAATTTGCGCACCCTGCTGTATTATTCTATTCAATTCGGTCTATAAATAATTCTTTTTTTATTTTTAGATGAAATGTATAAGATTTATTTTGATGTAAATTAATAGAGAAAATAAGTTTTTTTATTTTTTCATTGGAAGAGATGCTGGTACGCATGGAGGAGAAGACCCATTCGCAGATACTAGATCTGCAATCTGTGATTTGCAAAAAATGAACCTACAGACTGTGACTAACCTTTTTATTGCAGGATTGCAGCACCACGAACAACCCTTTGATTATTGTTTTGCTGATCTTGAATGTCTTTTCTGGCTATAATTAATTTTTAGATCATAACCATGAATTGGATTTTGCAATAGACACCAAACCCTAGGCCAATTTGACCCAGATTGGACCAAACTGGTTGAACCGAATCTGTGGTTCAATAAGGACTGTTCTCAGCCCTAAATTTTGATTTTGGGCCAGGGGTTTGATGGCCCATTACAAGATGCAATTCAGCCCACCCCGTAAATACCCAGTTTTATTAAGTTAAAACTGCTTTAGTCCTAATTTAGCATAAATGCTATATGGGCCGAACTACATTTTGCAGTTCAGCCCATATACCTAGACAATGTTATATGATAATGTTATAGGCTTTAATGGGCTAATACTGATTTAACCTAATTAATTTACGGTTTTASAAAAGATTTAATTGATTGGATCAATTATGTGATTGTTTTATGCATGTGATGTATGATGTGTGATGTGCTACGTGTTTGACAGTTTTGTATGCCCTTAGCTCCAATCAGTTTGATGTACTTATGACATTTATTGTAAATGAATAAAGTACATATTTGATTCATGTTCATGTGGTGTGTTTCTGTGTAATACCCTTAAACCGAACACTTACGAGACTTGTGTTGGTTTAGAACGTTCACAGCCAGTGGGTCGGTCTGGGGAGACCTATCCTGACAAGACTGACACTGATGTGCCGCCAAGTCGGTTGGGGTGGCCTGTCTCTGCCACCAGGGTGAGACCCGAGGTACATGCAGTGTAGGATTAATTGAATCTTTGAACCAGACCAGATTTCCAGCATTGTCCCGGACCTTGGAGATTGATGGGC
>NW_010729666.1:16172-34365 GCF_000365185.1 Nelumbo nucifera
ACTTATCCAACGGCTGTGAACATTCTAAACTAACACGAGTCTCATAAGTGTCTAGTTTAAGGGTATTACACAGAAACACACCACCGGGACACGAATCAAATATGTACTTTATTCATTTACAATAAATTCATAATGTACATCATTCTGATTGGAGCTAAGGGCATACAACTGTCAAACAATTTGAAAAGCAACATTTTCAGACATTAGAGGTTTGAAAAGTGTTATCAAACATCACCTTAGTATAGTATTATTATCAAGTTTGGGGTTAATAGCAACTTTAATATTTTGCCCATTTGACTCCACGGTCAAAAATATGACTGGAAATGGTCCATGTTTAGTGTTTTAGTAAATCCCCACTAATTGTACCTTATGTCTAACTATAGTAGTTGAGCTAGACTATTGTAATCAGATCGGATGTAGTTAAATTCATGTTCAATTTGAAAAAATGTTAGTAGCATCTATAGTAGATCCAATAGTGAATTCAAATCTGAATTCAATCAAGTTTCCAGATTTTAGATTTTAATTCAACTTTTATGGGGTTCTTGCAAATTTAAAGTATTGCAATATAGAACAAGAAAATTGGAATTGAACATGAGAGAAAAAGAAGTTAGATTAATAGATGTGTAAGTACTAAGTACATATAGTCCCTCATCACCCTAATCACACTACAAGTGTCAAAATAGGACTACATGCGTATATATAATGGCACATGGAGTCACCTAAAATTCGTGATGAGCTCAAAGCGGGTGCTTTGGACCTATGATGAGCCCTAGGATCCTTCCCACATCTGCAATGAATCTAAACAACCATCTCAAATATGTGATGAGAACAAAGTGACGTCCAAACCCCATGACAACTGCAATGAGATGCCCAGAAAGTGACAAAACAAATAAATGAGTGCACTAGATCAATTTTGACACCACCCATGACACATCATCTTAGGAGACTTATAGTGGGTAGTAGCATACATGTACTAAGAGAATCCTCGAACAAAAGAAAACTTTGTCCTCAAAAGATCTCATTAGACACATGGTGAACCCCTAGTAATGTACCCTAACAACCGACATGGAAACAAGGATTCCCTTTCCTAATGGGAATCAAACCCTTTTTGGATCTTTCCCCTTAAAGCCTTTGGATCCTCCTTATAAAGGGGGGGGCGGGGGCTGGGGCAAAAGACGATCAGCACTATGACTCTTACTATTACCTGCCCTTGATGAAATCCCCTCGTGTGTAGGTACCATTACCCAACCTGGTAAACCTAGTTTCGACCCCTCTCTGTCCTTCAAGGAAACCATCCTATCTAGCCTCACCTCCACACTTACAAGATGATTCTTGCTAGAAATGCCTCAAAAATCAAAAAGAGAAAGAAAATCAGGTTCATGAGAATACTCTGCATTCGATTATTCTTATGAAAATAGAAAGATTATTTATTTATTTTTTAATTTTCCTTTTGTTTAATATATACCATATCAAATGCATAAATTCAAAGCAGAAATATGGAATATAGTTGTTAGATGATAGAGATTAGAGATAATGTGCAAATGAACAAGAAAGGTGAATTGCAAAATGGTAATATGAAATGCATGCTATTCAGATTGTATTCGGCATAAAGACAAAGTTGTTAGACTGTGTATGCCCTTAGCTCCAATCAAATTGATGTACTTATTGTCATTTATTATAAATGAATAAAGTGCATAATTGATTCATGTCATTATGGTATGTTTCTGTGTAATACCCTTAAACTAGACACTTATGAGACTCATGTTAGTTTAGAGTCTTCACAGCCATTGGATAGATCTGGGGATATTTATCCTGTCAAGGCTGACACTGATGTGCCGCCAAGTGGGTTAGGGTGGCTTGTCTCAGTTGCCAAGGTGAGACCTGAGGTACATGTAGTGTGGGTTTTCTTGAAACCCTGAACCGGACCAAATTCCAGTATTGCCCTGGACCTTTGAGATAGATGGGCAAAACTGGAATGTTACACCTGACCCCTAGACTCGATTATGGTATTGCACTAGGTGTCGGATTGGGCTGTCTTTGATATGCCAATCAGTGAGATCCTTTTCCGGGTCAAAACCTGGGTATGTTGGGGCAGTCCGAGAATTCACCTGAGTGAGTGTTCATAGTGACAGGATCAGCCCCTTTATCGAACAAAGTGAATGATCAGGGAAATGCACTCTCTCTGATGGAAACCTAAACTGCCGGCAGTGGATTTCAAATGTGTTTAAAATTTGGTTTTGTAAAATATATTTATATCAAGATATACTTATATATTATGGTTTCAAAATGTATGCAAAAGGTTTTAATTCCCGGGATCCATGTGTGTAGAGAGTGCAGCACTGTACCTTGTAGTCAAGGGAGAGGTACTCTCTTGTCGGGCAGTGTTTGATCATTAAGGGTTGAGAGGTTAAGTGTAAGGCCATTGAGGGTAATACCTGATGGGCTAATCTTGCATCTGCCCACAGCCCTTGGGTTTTTATAAGGTGACTTGACCCAAGGACCATTTAGTGTAAATGTTGGAACCATTAAGAGCCCATGTTGAAGGACTTAGGGGTTCGCTGTGACTTACAGTTAATTCGGCCAGGCCTTGTAACAAAGGCTAGGCTGAACCCATGTGGTTGATGTGTAGATCAATGCTAGGGTCCCACGCCATACAAAGAGAAACCAAACTAGTCAGCACTTAATGGGTTAAGTAAGCAACATGACTTAATGGGCCTAAAGCCCATTTCGAACTGGGCTTAAATGGTTTAATTAAATTGGGCCAATTTTGGATTTACAATCTGACTAGGATTAGCAGTTGGATAAGATAGGTCTTATCAACTTGAAAGTCCAAATCTAAATACAAGATTTGGATAATTCCTAATCAGATTAGTAAGCTAATCTTCAATGGATTATAAATAGGGGGCAAAATCCACAAAGAGAACACTCTCCTCTCTGTAGTCTCTTCTCTCCCTCAATTCTTGGCGCCATCCCATTTCGATCTCCACTTGCTGGAGCGATGAAGAAGTCTTCTTGATATTGTTTCTTGGTGAAGAAACAATTAGAAGTTGTGCTCACATCACCCTACTCGATTCTTGGTGAAGAATCCCAGGTTCTTGCTGAAGAACCGTTCCTGTGGATCCTGCCTCAACATTCGTTGCGTCATCTTTAGTGGAAGCGGATTTCATGTTCTCTTTAGGCATGAACACCTATGTTGAGAATTCCTTTTAAGTCCATATCAGGTATTTCCTTCTCCCTTCCTTTGGTTTCAGATCTGGTCCGGTTTTGTTTCAAGAATGATCCTTGAAAGTGCAGTTTTCTAAAATAGGGAATGCACTTCCCAGATGGGAGAGAGAGAAATTTTTGAAATTTCGCCCAACCTTTCTGTAGGGTTCGGCCATCCATATGATGGACCTCTCATCCCTTTAGTGGTAACAAAGCCAGGTTCACATTCTTGAACTAAAATCATATTTGATCTGAACCTGCGCAAATAGGCAGAATTGGTTCTACCCGATTTGTGCAGATTAGTTTTTTTCTAAGAATTTGATTCTCAACTATGGGCGATTGATCTGAAATTAAATTATTTATTTTATGCAATATATTTATAACTATTCTATTTATATTTCTTGAAATCTGGGCTGTTGGAGATCGGATTTCTTTAGGCGCTGAATCTGCGCATCTGCTGCTTTATTCTATTCATTCTGGGTCTGTAAATAATTATTATTTTTTATTTCCTAAACGGAATGTATAGGAATTTGATTATGATGTAATTAATAGAGAAATTAGGTTTTCTCTTTTATTTTTCATCGGAAGAAATTGTTGGAAGCGCGAAGGAAAAATTTTGCAGATTTGGGTTTGACAATCTGTGATTTGTAGTTTTGGAAACTGCAAACTGCAAACTAACTTTTGTTTTGCAGGGTTGCAGCCTTACAAATAGCCCTCTCGCTATTGTTTACTGATTCTTGATTGTCATGTATCAGTTTTTTAATTTCAGATCATGTTTTAAGAATTAGATCTTGAATTAAACATCAAACCCTAGACCTATTCGACATAGATTGGACCAAACAAGTGGGACCAAATCTGTGGTTCGATTAGGGCTGTTAACAGTCCTAAAATTCAATATACGGACCAAGGGTTTGATGGCTGATTGCAAGATGCAATTCGACCCACATCTGTAAAACCCAGTTTTAATTTGTTAAAACTACATAAGCCCAATACAGCGTAAAAGCTATATGGGTCGAACTGCTCTTTGTAGTTCAGCACATATACCTAGATAATATTAATTGGTAATATTATGGGTTTTAAATGGGCTTTAATTATGGGTTTTACAGATATTTTAATTGATTGGATCAATTTGTTTCATGCATGTGATGTATGGTTGTGTGATGTGCTACGTACATGGGCTATAAGCACTTGGCCCATGTTAATTCGATAGTGGCTCTTATGCACGGCATGTCTGAATGCACATTATTGTCATGGTGTCCATAAGATCATTGGATGATCTCCCTAAGAGGAACCGTATGGAACCCTAGCCGTTTAGAGCCCATCTAAATCTGACTTTGAGAAAGTAAATGGGAGCCACTTTGGTTTGACCTAAATAAAACTAGGGTGTAATTATTCGTTCCCTCCTGAAAATATAAGTGCATGTGATAGGGAGATTCATTTGATGAACTCTCTAAAGGCCTTCCCATCATTAGCATGAAGGTGGATCCTTCAGTAATGAGGAGATGCACCATAAAATTGGGCTACCCATTTGCTGTTGGATTTGTTGGATTGTTTCATAAGATGATAGGGGCATCATAGACTGATGTGGGAGAGGCCTATCCTAAAATCGAAGACTCTCTCACGGTACCTTGGCGTTCACGAATATGATGAGTAAGCACTTACTGGATAGAAAGGTTTAACCTGAAATGGCAATGAACCTTGTCTGACAGAGGCTAAAGGGAAAGCTCATTAAATGAGTGCATATGATCCTTCATAGAAGGTGGTGGGGTTATGCAGCTGAAATAGTTGGCTCCATGCACTGTATGTGGTTTCTCACATTTTCAGAGTCATATTTCACAGTCTCCGTCACTGAGATAGGAGGGAAATCTCGAAGATGAACAAATGGAAATGAAACATAGATTAAAAGCCATATCTATGTAGTAAACATGAACCAATTTAGGTTGTGGACTAATAATCTGCCTTGCCTTTTATCAGAAATGGCAAATGGACAATTTTCCAAGTTGTTGGATAATAACAAACTTAAGGCCCAAATTATGCTGACTGGTTCCGTAACCTTATGCTGGTGTTAACATCCGAGAAATTGGACAAGGTTGCTAAGAACCCAGCTCTAGATCGTCTAGGTGATGGGGCTTCTAAGGCACGTAGGAAAGAGTATCAAGAATGAAATGATAAGAATTCTCTTGTCCGGTGCTACATCATAGCCTCCCTTGACAATCCGATACAGAGACAATTCAATCAGATCAAATTGTCCAAGGATATCCTGGATAGTCTGAGGACAATGTATGAAGAGCAGAATCATTCTACTCATCAGAAGATCTTGAAGCTGTTCATGACCGCTAAAATGACCGAGAGCCAAATGGTTCATAACCATTGTCTTAAGATGATGGGTTACATCAATGAACTAGAGGCACTCGGGTTAGGGTTAGATCATGTCACCAAGGTTGATGCCATCCTAAATTCCTTGCCTCCCTCCTTCAATCAGTTTATCATGAACTACAACATGAATAAGCTAAATGTTAGCCTTCAGGAAGTTAGTAGTATGTTGTAGAGGGTTGAAGAACTGATTAAGAATGATAAATCAATAGCCATGCTTGTTGAAGGTGGCAATTCAGGTAAGAAGAAGAGGAGGGCAAAGAAAAATCCTCAGAAGAAGACTAGCAAACCGAAAAAGCAAAAGAAGGACAAGGCATCAGATGCATGTCACTTTTGCAAATAGACCGACCATTGGAAAAGGAACTGTCCTCAATACCTAGAGACTAAGAAGCAAGGTGATTTTGAATCTTTTATCATAGAGACCAATTTGTTGGTCACTTCTGCTTCCTGGTGTATTGACTTTGGGGCTTCGACTCATGCATGTAACTCACTGTAGGCGTTCAAGATAAGAAGAAGACTGAGTGATAGAGAAGTAACACTCTACTTGGGGACTTCTGCAATAGTTGCAGCTATAGCCATAGGAACTGTAGAACTAGTTTTTAGAGAATGAACAATTGTACTTAAAGATTGTCTTTTCATACCTAATTTAAGAAGAAATATGATTTCTGTCTCAAAATTGTGTTTGGATGGTTATTCTATCTTATTTAGTAATATGATTACTATTAAATGGAATAACAAATTCCTCGCATACGGAGAGCTTGAGAATGGTCTCTATGTTCTCCATCCTTCTCTAAAAACCAACATTACCGAAACTACGTCAGAAAAAATCCCCAAGAAGAGGACTCGTGATATAGCTAATCCCACGTGCTTGTAGCATTACCGACTTGGCCACATTAACACAGATCGTATCACAAAGTTGGTAAAGGATGGTCCTTTGGAATTTTTAACTATAGAAGATCTTCCAACCTGTAAACCTAGCCTTCAAGGCAAGATGATGAAACGACCATTTAACGGTAAGCTTGAAAGATCTACAGGCACACTTGACCTAATACATACTGATGTATATGGCCCCCTGAATGTTAGGACATGTAACCAATACGTTTATTTCATAACCTTTACCAATGATTATTCTCGGTATGGTTACGTGTACCTAATGAGACATAAGTTTGAATCCTTTGAAAAGTTCAAAGAGTTTAGACAAGAAGTCGAGAAACATTTACGAACAGAAATTAAGACCCTTCGATCAGATCGAGGCGACGAGTATCTCTCTGACGAATTCAGGGACTATTTAAAGGAAAATGGGATTGTATCACAATTGGCTCCTCCTACTACACCGTAATTGAACGGTGTGTTAGAGAGGAGAAATCGGACTCTATTAGATATGGTCCGTTCACTTCTCATCCACTCCGAGTTACCTACATTCTTTTGGGGTTTCGCATTAGAGACTACGATTTATGTGCTGAACCGGGTTCCAACCAAATCCATTCCTAAGACTCCATATGAGCTATGGACCGGTAAGAAACCAAGTGTGAGACACTTGAAGATTTGGGGTTATCCAGAACATGTTAAAAGAACTAGTGCTGACAAATTGGAATCCAAGACCAGTTGTTGCCTATTTGTAGGTTACCCGTAAGGCTTTGTAGGTTACTTGTTCTATGATCCAAAAGAGCAAAAAGTGTTTTGCAGTCAAAATGCCTACTTCCTAGAGGAAGACTACATCCTGGATAATCTTCATCAGGAAGTTGTTCTTGATGAGGAGAGCCCAGGGGTAGTGGGAGATGTCCCACCTGTTCCAGAAAATAGCCAACCTAGAAGATCTACTCGGGTTTCCAGACCTCTAGTTCATTACGGCTACGACCAAGAAAGTTACTTGGTGGAAGCCACGACTAGTGAGGAGGATCCTGTGACTTATGGGGAAGCTATGTTGGACATAGATTCCTTGAAGTGGGTAGATGTCATGAGAGTTGAGATGGACTCAATGGAGACCAATGGAGTATGGACTCTAGTAGATCCGCCCCCTGGGGTAAAAGCAATTGGATGCAAATGGATCTATAAGAGAAAGAATGTCCCCGATGGTAAGGTTGAGACCTATAAGGCTCGTCTTGTGGCAAAAGGGTATATTCAGAAAGAGGGAATCGACTATGAGGAAACCTTTTCGCTAGTGGCCATGCTTAAATCCATCAGGATCCTACTAGCTGTAGCAGCATACCATGACTATGAGATTTGGCAAATGGATGTCAAAACCACATTCCTGAATGGAGATCTTACTGAAGATATCTATATGCAGCAATCGCAAGGATTCATTGCTATAGGACAGGAATACATGGTATGTAAACTTAATTGATCAATATATGGACTTAAGCAAGCTTCTAGGAGCTGGAACATCTGGTTTGACTCTACCATCAAATAGTTTGACTTTTAGAAAAATTCAGATGAGCCCTGTGTTTACAAGAAGACAGTGGGAGATAAGGTTACGTTCTTGGTTCTATATGTAGATGACATTCTACTCATTGGGAATGATGTAAGGATGTTAACTATGGTGAAAGTGTGGCTTTCACAGCAATTCTCCATGAAAGATCATGGAAAAGCCTCCTACAGTTTGGGTCTTCGACTCTATAGAGATAGATCGAAGAGAATAATAGAATTATCCCAATCTACTTGCATTGACAAGATAGTCAAAAGATACAGTATGGAGAACTCCAAGAAAGGAAATATTAGGTACAGAGTCACTCTCTCCAAGGGCATGAGAGAGACTCCCTATGCTTCAGCTGTAGGGAGCATCATGTATGCCATGCTGTGCACTCGACCCAACATTGCTCAAGCAGTGAGTGTGGTAATTAGGTTTCAATCTAACCCAAGTCAAGAGCATTGGACAACTGTGTAACACATACTAAAATACCTTTGAAGGACAAAAGAGTTTTGTCTATTATTCGATGATAGTTCACTACAAATCCAGGGGTATATCGATGCTGATTTCCAGTCAGACCCAGATGATAGAAAGTCTACATCTGGTTACATCTTTATGATGGGATCCTGTGCAGTTAGCTGAAAGAGCAACAAACAGGGGTCCACTATAGATTCCACAACCGAAGCCGAGTACATTGCCGCAAGTGAAGCTGCCAAGGAAGCCATTTGGATGAAGAAGTTCATTCAGGAATTATGAGTAGTTCCATCCAGCACATCACCCATTCCACTGTTGTGTGACAACACTGGAGCCATTGCTCAGGCAATGGAGCCACGAGCCCACTCGAAGTCAAAGCACATCGAGAGGAAGTACCATGTACTACGAGAGATAGTTGGTAAAGGGGACGTCCTGATTTAGAAGGTAGCATCAACAAAAAATGTAGCTGACCCATTGACTAAGCCATTGACACAGAAAGTGATTGAGAAACACGTGAAAATTATGGGACTCCAACTTGTACCCGATTGGATCTAAGTACAAGTGGGAGTTGTTAAACAGTGTATGCCCTTAGCTCCAATTAGATTGATGTACTTATTGTCATTTATTATAAATGAATAAAGTGCATAATTGATTCATGTCATTATGGTATGTTTCTATGTAATACCCTTAAACTGGACACTTATGAGACTCGTGTTAGTTTAGAATCTTCACAGCCATTGGATAGATTTGGGAGATTTATCCTACCAAGGCTGACCCTGATGTGCCGCCAAGTTGGTTGGGGTGGCTTGTCTCAGCTGCCAGGGTGAGACCTGAGGTACATGCAATGTGGGTTTTCTTGAAACCCTGAACCAGACCAAATTTCAGTATTGCCCTGGAGCTTAGAGATAGATGGAAAAAAATGGAATATTATACTTGACCCCTAGACTCGATTATGGTACTGCACTAGGTGTCGGATTGGGCTGTCTTTGATATGCCAATCAGTGAGATCCTTTACCGGGTCAAAACCTATGTATGTTGGGGCAGTCAAAGAATTCATCTGATTGGGTGATCATAGTGACAAGATTAGTCCCTTTGTTGGACAAAGTGAATGATCGGGCAAATGCACTCTCTCTGATGGAAACCTAAACTGTTGGCAGTGGATTTCAAATGTGTTTGAAATTTGGTTTTGCAAAATATATTTATATAAAGATATACTTGTATATTATGGTTTCAAAATGTTTGCAAAAGGTTTTAATTCCCGGGATCCATGTGAGTAGAGAGTGCATCAATGTACCTTGCAGCCGAGGGAGAGGTCTTCTTTTTTCGGGTTCTTGCTGAAGAATCCCAGGTTCTTGCTGAAGAACCGTTCCTGCTGATCCTGCCTCAACATTCGCTGTGTCATCTTTAGTGGAGGCGGATTTGGTATCCTCTTTGGGCGTGAACACCTACGTTGGGAATTCCTTTTAATTCCATATCAGGTATTTCCTTCTCCCTTCCTTTGGTTTCAGATCTGGTTCGGTTTTGTTTCAAGAATGATCATTGAAAATAAAGTTTTCTAAAATAGGGAATGCGATTCTCAGATGGGAAAGAGAAATTTTTGAAAATTTGCCTAACCTTCCTACGGGGTTCGGTCATCCATATGATAGATCTCTCATCCCTTCAAAAGTGGCATGGCAAGGCATCATGGTTCACAACTCTATTCAGTCCATAACAAAAGAAAAGTTGAATCGCATTATTCAAGGCAAATTGAATAGTATATTAATCTATTAGAGTCTGTTCACCATTCATTGTGGTCACTTGGAAACAATTGTTTTACAACGGCATGTGTTAGGACTTCAAAAAAGACTCAAGAAATAGAATTAGGGTTTGGAACATTTTGAATCTATAAGATAATGCTGCCTAATGGAAGGGAAAGGGGATTTCCTCATTTATCATTGTTTTTTTTGTAGGACTCATTTATCCTTACAATTATTGTGAGATCTTTTGAAAATCACATAGGAGATTTTCAATATTATATATAAATTATAATATGTAAAAGTTAGATCTTTTATTGAATCGGGTACATATTAGGGGTGATTATGGTTGGTTCGGTTCGGCTCCATAGCAAAACTTGGAACCTACCCTATGATGGTTGGTTCTAATCTTGGTTCTGGGGTCGGTTCTAGGGTTTACTTGTGGAGCTTGTTCTTTCTTTACTATCTCCTTTAAAAAAAGAAGCATGCTCTTTAAAAACTTGATTTTCTATAAATATAATATATAGTTTAAAACTTATATTAGCTTTATTTATTTAATTTAGTAATTTAATATTATCTTTTACATTATATTTTGTACACATTCAAATATTAAAATGAAAGGAAAAGATCAAATCACTTAAGTAACTCAATGGTCAAGTGTGACCATGGCCTTTGTAACCTTGAGTGCTTGGGTTCAAATCTTCACATCCCCAAAAGTATTGTAGGGTTTATTTCAAGACAAGTTTGGTTCTAAGGCAGGTTCCCCCAAGGCCAACCAAGGCCAGTTCACTGGGTCAGTTTGTGTAGCCTAAACCCTAGGCCCTAGAACCGACTTGGGTGGGGGTCAGTTCCAAGTATTTGGAGCCAAACCCTACCTTAAAATAGATTGGGTAGGGTCAGTTCAAGAGCATTGAGGTCAGTTCCATTTAATTCTAGGTAGAACCTACCCATTTGCTCACCCTTAATACATACGAATTTGATACAATTTATAATTAGATGCTTTTTATCCCATCCAATGTGATTTATATAGTCCACCCAAATCTGAAATAATCAGTTTTGGCCGCAGAAATTTTCTGGTACTATTGACAGGTTTAGTCCTTAGTCCAATCTTGGACAGTGATAAGATGGAATCATGAAAATTTGTTTCTTCATCGACTATGGGGATGTTCAGCAATGAGTATGTTTTGTTTTTAAAAATAACTATCACATCAGCAAAATGATAAACACCACTTTGGAAGACAACCCAAAACTAGTTTGCGGGACCCAAACCCAAAATAGTCCCTAATAGGGTTAAATACCAGAAATTTAGTGGGAGGTGATTAGTTGTTTGTTTCATTATATGCCACATGCTTCCCCTTGGGCTATGTTTGGTTTTGATAGAAAATAATAGAGAAGTAGAAAGTTGAGGTAAAGTTCTTATTTTCTATCAAACCGAATACAACCTTAATTTTCTAGATAGTGCAGTTAATGAAGAACTCTGTTTGTTTCAAATTGTCACTTCCATACATTCATTTTTAAAATGCTAATGAAGAACATGAAAGCTATGTAGACAATTTGTTTTTGGCTCCACGAGAATATCAATTCTTGTTGGAACAAAAGCTCTTATAAAATTCAGGGGCATTTAGGACCTCCTCTCTTGGTCTTCCAGTTGTTATAGCAGGGACAAACTTCTTTATGACCATAAGTGCCAGGGGGAACACATCTACACTTGAAGCAACACTTTTGGCAGAAGAACATACACGGCTTCTTGTAAGCTGTCTGTGAGCACCTGTAAGTACATGCTCCTGGGCACTCTGCAACAACTCACAACAAAGCAACATCTACATTACATCCCTTGCTATCTTATCTTACATTACATCCCTTTGCAAATAAGTAAATATAGTTTAGGGTGTATATGATGATATGAATATGTAACATACATACATTTTGTTATAAATATATTATGTACACAAATGCATATATCATACAATGTTGCATAGGCTGAGCTTCATGTTGTACTTCTGCAAAGTGTTGAAGGTCTCAGCTAGGTTCAAGATATAGGTCCTGGCTTCCAGGCTTTTTATTACTATATCATCCACATAGGATTCGACATTCCTCCCCATCTGTTCTTTGAACACCTTGTTGATAAGGCGTTGGTAGGTTTTTCTGGCATTTTTTAGGTCGAATGGCATCACTCGGTAGCAATATGTACCGCGTTCAGTGATGAACGAAGTCTTCTCTTCATCATCCGGATGCATCTTTATTTGATTATATCCGGAGAAGGCATCCATGAAGCTGAATAGCTCATACCCTGCAGTGGCGTTAATGAGGTGGTCTATTCTTGGTAGAGGGAAACTGTCATTGGGGAAGGTTCGGTTGATGTCTGTTAAATCAATACAAATCCGCCATTTCCCGTTAGCTTTCTTACCATAACCACATTTGACAACCAGTTAGGGTAGTGTACCTCTCGGATGAAACTGGCATCAAGTAGCTTCTCAACTTCTTTCTCTATGGCCTTGCATCGTTCAGGTGCAAAGTTCATCTTCTTCTGCTGGACTGGCCTAGAGCTCGGGTCCACGCTCAGCCTGTGAGTAAGGACTGAAGGGTCAATTCTGGGCATGTCAGCGGCGGACCAAGCAAAGACGTCGGCATTAAGTTTGAGGAAACTTACCAGTTCGAATAGGCTTTCTGAGGGAAGGTTGGACCCGACACAGACTACTTTCTCGGGCTCATCCTCGTCTAGGGGGACCGAGACAAGGTGCTCGGCCGGTTGGCTTCGACTCGCCAGTTCCTCCTTGGGGTCGAGGCCCTCCAGTGGCAAGCTTTCATTGTTCTTGCCCTTCAATGCTGCCACATAGAACTAGCGGGCGCCATGCTAGTCCCCCCGAACAACTCCAACGCCGCACTCAGTGGGGAATTTCAGGGCAAGGTGATAGAAGGAGATCACTGCCTAGAGTGCGTGAAGGGTCGGCCTCCCCATAATTGCATTGTAGGGTGAGCTTATCCTTACGACCAGGAACTCCATCATCCTCGTCACCTGCTGGGGCTCTGTCCCTATGGTGATTGGTAGGGTGATCCTGCCCTCTAGTTTGACAGTGTTGCCGGAGAAGCCAACTAGTGGAACATCTGTTGGCTAAAGGCGTTCTGACACTATCTTCATTTTCTCGAATGCTTCGTAGAAGAGGATGTCAGTCGAGGAGCCACTGTCAACGAGGATCCTCTTGACTACGAAATTCGCTATAACGGCTGAAATCACCAAAGCATCATCGTGGGGGACTGCTACCTCCTTCAAATCCTCATCCATAAAGGAGAGGGGCTCTTGTTGCTTCGGCTTCTTGGGGGCCGGCCCCTGAACATTCAACTACCTAGCGTAGGCCTTATGAGCCGACGTCGTGCCTCTGGTTATGACATCGATGACGCCGGCTACTTGTTGATGCTGATGCTATTGCTGTTGTTGTGAGGACGAGGCACTAGCCTCGCCTCCAATGTACAGCTTGAGGTGGCCTCGGCGTATGAGGGACTCTATTTCGTTCTTGAGGTCATAGAAATCCTCAGTGTCGTGACCAGTGCCTCGATGGAATTTGCAGTACTTTTTTGGATTTCCTTTCAGGGATTCTTCTTCAACTTTTCAAGCCACTTCATGAATTTTTCCTCCCCAATCTGCATTAGAATCTGCATGCGGGTGGAATTGAGTGGCGTGTACTAGTTGTAACCTAAGGCTGAGGTCGGTGGCTTCCTGTTATTGTTATTGTTGTTGTTGTTGTTGTTGTTGCGGTCGTGGTCCCCATTCTTTCTCCTCTTCTCTGGAGCCCCATCCTAGTGCTCGACGCCCCTTTCTTGGACATCACCAACCGAGGCCTCTTCGACTGTGATGTACTTCTGGGCCCTCTCAAGGAACTCCAGTTTCGTCTTCGGCTAGCTTTTGGCGATTGAGCACTTGAGGGTTGAGATAGGGAGGAGTCTACTGATGGCGGCGTGCATGGAGACCAAGGGGTCGAAGTCGCAGACCTCGAGCTCTTCCTTCTTGAAGCGGTCAATGTATGACCGTAGGTTGTTTCCTCTCTTTTGCTTAATTGTCGTTAGCGAGACGACACTCTTCTGGGGTTGTCGACTGCTGATTTAGTGGGCGAGGAATAGGTTGGAGAACTGTTCCCACAAATTAATGGACCGAGGTGGGAGGCTAGAGAACCACCATCGGGCGGCTCCCTTGAACGTTGCTTGGAAGGTCTAGCATGTCAAGGCGTCAGAGTATCCATATAGGATCATGAGTGCCCTGAAACTCTCCAGGTGATCATTCGGGTCTGTGTTTCCATCGTACATCTCCAAGGTGGGAGCTTTGAAATTTGGGGGTAATGGCTCAACGATGATGTCGGGGGAGAAGGCATCCATTCTCCCTAGAGAGTTGCTCTGCCCGGCTAAGGTGTCAGTTCAGCCTTCCTTGACTTGTCGGATATCGGCTTTAACAGCACCGAGCTCTGCTCGGAGTTCAGTGAATTGAGGGTCGGGCAAGCCGCGCTCACCATCTCGGTCTTCACGGATACGGTGAGGGCCGGTGCAGAACTTGGAGTGTTCCGAAGTGAGACCGCGCGCGTCGCGCTTGGCGCAGCGGTCATTCAAGATGTCTCGGAGGTCCGAGACATGAGGGGAAGAGGCTCGACGTCGGCCCTCGGCCCTAGAATGGGCATTGGGGTGACTACGACGCCTACCTTCATCCCTCGAGTTCTCCCTTCAGTGTTTGTGATGTTGCTCGAAGGGTTGGCGGCTATCCTCAGATTGCACTGGTTCCTCCCCCCTTCGGCTGAGGGGTAGGGAGTCCCTGAGCAGGCTGGCTGGGCGGCTATTGCTAGACTCAGAGGGGTCGGCCTATGGCACGTGGCCGGGGCCGAAAGCTGGTTAGTTGGTGGACCCATGTCGTCCTAGTTGTGTTGACTCCTCGGAAGGGCCAGCCTGGAATTGTTGGGTTAAATACCCCAAGCGGTTGAGCACGGCCTAGAATTGCTTGCTAGTGACAAGGTTTTGGGTGTTCCTGGCTCTTCGCACCATGGTGGCTGGAGCTTAGGGAGTTATTAATTTGTTGCATCTTCTTTCTTTTTTTTTTAGGGAGTCATCTTAGCAACATTCCCACAGACAGTGCCAATTGTTGATGCTCGGGTTGGCCGAGGACAACAAAGTAATTTTTTCCCCAGAGCTCAGAGGGTAGGGTGAAGGCTTTGAAGTACTCGAGGATGAGGTACCGAGAATGAAGGCTGGGGGCTGAGGCCGAAGTGCATCGAATCCCACAAAAGCCGAGGACTAATAACTGGAGTGCTGCAAGACAGAGGATGTCAGAGGCCTCGGGTTAGGACTCGAGGCAGAGGCTCTGACAGTCAAGTCAGTACAGGGGTGCGAAGAGGGGAATCGAGTACAAACGAAGTCTCCAAAGATGCTATGCATAGGTACTGGACTCCCAAAGTGAGGACACTCAAGTTCTGTGGTAGGGTTAGATTTCAGAATCAGAATCAGGTCCCCTTTTACCTGGAGGGGGGGCTACCCCCTATATATACTTGAGCCGCTTGGAGGTTGGTGAAGATGAACACCTGAGATGGGAGCCGTACGAGGGCAGTCAAAGAGCTCTGCAGGGACGCATGGGTGCCCCACGATTGGCTCCGCACGAGGGGTACAGGGTAGCTCCTGCTGTGGCTAGTCGCATTCCTGATTCTGGCGTTCATGGGCTGGGCCTTCCAGCCCATTCTGGGCTGGGCTGGGCCACCCTACATCAACCTCGATTTGAGAAGCCATACTATTCCAACCATGTGAGGCTGAACTGATTTTTCCTTGCAAGGCTATACTAATTCCATCTCATGAATCTGAATTACTTTGGACTTGCGAGGCCATGCCAATTTAGCCTAGCGAGGCACCCAAAACCAAAATAGTCTCACCTCTTAAGGAGGATCGATTCCTGCCGATCAAATATCACGATCGATGGTAGACCAAAAACGTGATAAGAGCTACTTTAAGAATGTCAAATGCATGACCAGTGTCCCAGGGAAACCACGACTTCTTGTAACTAAGTGGTCCAAGTAGAATCGGAACCAGCTCGACAAGAAATATTAAGGACCCGGTATTGAATCAAGCCCGATAGGGTCTAATTTCAGACTCAAAACCGAACTGATCAATTTTTGGGATAATTGAGTTTGATCCGATGGATCCAGTTATAATTAACCTATTGAAAATATTATATATATAGGGTCAGCCGGTCAGGTTTGAATTGGTTTGGAACTAGATAGAACCAGTTCCGAATCAATAATAATTGGAACAATATATATCAAGAACCAGAATCAATCCATCGGTTCCAGTTCCTGAAACCGAAAACTGACCTAATAGATTTGTGTCTATCGGGTCTATTGGATTGAACCCGACCCATTGATAGCCCTATAAATAGGGGAACCGTCTCCCGAAAGGGAATCTAAGTTCATTCTAATCTGAGCTAAGTCCCAGCTGCTTTTTGATCACATATGGCATCTTGTTTCTTTTTCTTTCAATGGCATTTCCTTAGTTTATGTGAATAGACAATAAAAAAAGCCAAAACTAGTGTCTTTTGTTTCCTTTTTCTTTTAATGGCATTTCACTTTTTCTAAAAAAAGTGAAAATTATAGTCTACCCCACTTCACAAATTTTTATTTTTTTTTTATTTTATTTTACAAAATCCCACTTATCACTCCCTTATCCCCCTTAAATTGTGTCAAATACCCCCACCTTGTCACAATGACAAACAGTAAACTAAGTTTTGGTTTAATTGTGTCAAATCTTTTATACCCACGTTGTTAGAACTAGATGAACTGAAAAAAATAATCATGAACATGCGGTTCTATTACCTACGAGTAATCACGCCAATGTTTAGTATAGATGGGGCCTCCATGGGACACCTACACTTTATGCTATGCAACACCAGCGAATTTGGACTGCCATTACTTTTTCAATAGTGTTGAGGATGTGGGACCAGATAATTATGGTAGTGATAAATCAAAAAAGATTTTGAAATAATGCAATTATTCAAGAAGTAAATTCTACTCATGTTTGACTTACTTTGATCAAACAAGGTAAAGTGACCAAACTGTAGAATAATAGGTTCGAACAATATTATTTGTAAAGCAGTAAAGGCTGTGTATGCATGGCGTAAATGCAAGAGATGCCAATAGGCTGAGTATAAATTCTGATTTAGCTTCTGTTTAGATTTGATCTTGTTTTGTTTGTTTGTAAAAAGTAAAATAAGAAGCAAAATGATGTGGTGTTACCTTATGTACAAGAGAATGTAGTAGGAGAAAGATTATTTGTTTGGGAATGAGGTAGGAAGAAAGGTGATGTAGTCCCCATTTTATATGAAAGAAAGTTGAGGTATGAGAAAGGTGGTGCATATTTTATATATATCAGTTTTAGAGGTACAAAATTTGTACTATTAGTGCAAATGAGACAATAGATACAAATTTTATTCCAGTCATCAGTACTGCAAATCATAGTTAGAATTTAATAGATGCAAAACTGAATCAGGTGTAAAATTTGTATGTGGTTTAGGCTGTGTTTGGTTGCAGTGCAATTTTATCTGTACTAGTACAAATGTATGAGAGTACAAATGAAAAAAATGCAAATTTTAGTTTAATTTTGTTTTAGATTTTACTTTATTCTACTTTGGGTCTTATTTTATTTCATTTGTACTGCAACCAAACAAAGTATGATAAGTTTTGAAACAAAAATAAATTAAAATTTACACTACCACAGTTTTACATCAGTGCAAATAAATTTGCATTACAACCAAACACAACCTTAGATTCAAACGCAATCAAACAGATTATGGTTTAGCCCTCTTTACGCCCTAACTGTTAGACAGTTTTGTATGCCCTTAGCTTCAATCAGAATGATGTACTTTATGAATTTATTGTAAATGAATAAAAGTGCATATTTGATTCATGTTCCCTTGGTATGTTTCTGTGTAATACCCTTAAACTGGACACTTAATGAGACTCGTGTTAGTTTAGAATGTTCACAG
>NW_010729667.1:23614-41987 GCF_000365185.1 Nelumbo nucifera
AAGGACAGAGTTCTTGGAGAAGAACACTGCTGATTCTGCTCCATCCTGCACTGCGCCATCTTCAGTGGGAGCAGTTTTTGGATCCTTCCTTGGGCGTGAACACCTCCATTGGGAGATACTACTTCTCCGTATTAGGTATAATTCTCCCCTACTCCTTTTGGTTCAAATCTGATTCAGTTTAAGGTTCATGAATGATCCTTGAAAATATGATTTTCTAAATAGGGAATGCGATTCCCAGTTGAAGGGAGAGAAAAATTTTTGAAATTTGCCCCTTATTCTGCAATCTTTGGGCGTCCATGGGATGGATCTCTCATCCCTTCACTCCCAATTTCCTTTTGTTTGCCAATAATATATCCTTCAAAAACTTTGCATAGTATGGCATCTGGGCTAAAGCATCAGCAAAAGGAATATTAATATGTAAACTTTTAAATACTTCAAGAAACTTACCGAATTCCTCTTTTAACTTGTGTTGCTTCGGCCTATTGGGGAAGGGAACTTGCGGCTGTTGGTGTCTTTCTTGCTGCGGTTCAGATTGCTCCTCCTTGTTTCCGGTTTCAAGGGTTGCATCTGCCTTGTTTTCAGCCCTTGCTTTCTTCTCTACTTCTGGCAGCTCCTTACCACTTCTTAAAGTGATAGCCTACACTTGTTCTTGTGGATTCACTTTTGTATTGCTTGGT
This sequence comes from Nelumbo nucifera, assembly GCF_000365185.1. The sequence goes on from NW_010729667.1 coordinate 24,292, forward strand.
AGAGTGCCCGGTATTCTTGCTGAAATCATTTGCACCAACTGCCCAACCTGATTTTCCAAGTTCTTTATTGAAGCCTCTTGGTTCTGAAATCTGGTTTCAGCATTGGCTATGAACTTGGTCATCAGCTCCTCTAGGTTAGATTTCTTTTCCGGCTGATGGAAATTTTGGGGAAAGGGCTTCGGTCCATGTTGAGCTTTGGGCTGCTCTTGAGCTGCAATTTGGGCTGCTCTTGAGCTGCAAGTGGGCCTCCTCTTTGCTGGGCCGAATAGGCTCCCTTGGAAGGCTGCGGCTGGGCTCTCTCTTTGGGTTCTTCCAAAGAGTGTTGCATGGGCTTTAAGGGCCGAATAGCTCTCCTTTGACCTTTCTGCTGGGCCTTGCTCCCAACTGGGTTGTATCACCTTCAATTTGGCCTCCATTAGCATGGTTTTATTCTTTTTTTCCCTACACTTGTCCCCTTTGAAAATTTTCTGAAATCAAGCTCAATTGGGGTAAGAACTCACACAAACCAGCATATAAACCATGCATAAAACCTCATAAATTATGTGTAAATTGTCCACACATCATTAGGAGAAATTGATCCTGATCTGTAGATAAGATAAGGGATAAGCCTTATCACTTAAAGAGTCTAGATCCAAATAAAGATTGGGATCAAGAAATGCCTAATCAGATTAGAAGATTAACTCTTTAAAGTCTATATCAAGGAGGAGGGCGAATTGGAATAATACACACAGTTTGTCTGACTTTTCTACATTAAGTTCTCTCTCTCTTTTTTCTTGCCACCCTACCCTGTTCGATCTCCACCTCTTGGAGTGATCAAGATTGGATCTTGATATTGTATCTAGGTGGAAGAAACAATCTTGAAGCTGTGCTCACATCCCTATAAAATTCTTGCTGAATAATTGGGGTTCTTGGTGAAGAATCCACTTGCTCCTGCCTCACCCTAAGTTGTGTCATCTTCAAGGAATGAAGGATTTGGTACCCCCTTTGGGCGTAATCACCTACGTTGGAAGGAGATTTTTGCATGGATTTTGTATCAGGTATTCCTCTCCCTAATCTTGGTTTCAGATTTGGTCCGATTTGCTTCAAGAATGAACTTTGAAAAATGCAGTTTTTCTAAATTAGGGAATAGGATTCCTGGATGGGAGAATCTTACATCTGCCCATAGTTCTTGGGTTTTCATAAGGTGGCTGGATCAAAGAACCATTTAATGTAAATGTTGGGCCCATTGAGAACCCATGGTGATGGACTTAGGGATTCACTGTGACAAACAGTGAATTCAGCCAGGCCTTGTAATAGAGGCTGGGCTGAACCCATGTGGCTGATGTGTAGATCAATGTTAGGGTCCCACACCATACAAAGACAAACAAGTTGGCAGCAGATTAAAGAGTAAGTGAGCACATAAACTTAATGGGCCTAAGGCCCAATTCGAACTAGGTTTAAGTTAGTTAATTAAAAGGGGGTGAATTTAGTTGTTAAACTAATTAGGATTAGCTGAAGGATAAGATAAGTCTTAACCATTTAAGAGTCTAGATCCAAATATATGATTTGGATTAGGAAACTCTCTCCTAATTATATTAGGAGGCTGATCCAAAAAGGCTATAAATAGGGGGTGAAATCCTCAGATTTACAACACAGCAAACTGCAGAATTCTTCCCCAGTTCTTGCCTACCCTACCCAGTTCGATCTCCACTTGTGGATCAGATCAAGAAGAGTTATTGATATTGTTTCCTGGTAGAAGAAGCAATCTGAAGTCGTGCTCACCAGCCCTTGCTCAATTCTTGCTGAAGAATTTAGGTTCTTGTAGAAGAACCATCCTACTGATCTTGCCTCACTTCACACTGTGTCATCTTCAGTGGAGGCGGGTTTTGGTCTTGCATTTGAGCGTGAACACCTGCATTGAGAGTTATTGTTACTTTGTATCAAGTACATCCTTCACTTCCCTTTGTTTTCAGATCTGGTCCGGTTTTGGATTCAAGAACGAACCTTGAAAATGTAGTTTTCTAAAATAGGGAATACAATTCTCGGATGGGAGAGAAAACAATTTTTGAAAATTTTCTCAGCCTTCCTGTAGGGTTCGGCCATCCATATGATGGATCTCCCATCCCTTCAGTTGTATTAGAGCCAGGTTTACATTCTTGAACCAAAATCAGAACTGATTTGAGCCTATGCAAATAGGCAGAATCGGTTCTACCCGATTTGCATAGATTAGGGTTTTCTCTGAGAATTTAGCTCTCAGCTATGGGCGAATGATCTGAAATGAATTTTTTATTTTTCTGTATTTCTTGAATTTTGGGTTGTTCCTTTGGTGGAGATCGAAATCTTTTATTGGCGCCAAGAATTTGTGCACCTACTATATCATTCTATTCTATTCATTCTTGGTCTGTAAATAATTTTTTTATTTTTTTAAATGGAATGTATATGATTTATTCTGACGTAAATTAATAGAGAAATTAGGCTTTCTCTATTTTATTTCGTTGGAAGAAGAAGCTAGTTCACGTGGAGGGGAAGACACTTGCGTAGATGAGAAATTTGCGACATGCAATTTGCAGAAATCAAATCTACAAGCTGCGACTAATCTTTTTCTTGGAGGTATGGATCCACACGAACAGCCTACAATTTTGTTTATTGCTGATTATTGACTGTCATTTATCAGCCATATTTAATTTCAAATCATCTTCTTGAATTGGATCTTGAATTAAACACCAAACCCTAGGCTCATTCGACCCAGATTGGACCGAATCTGTGGCTCAATAGGGACTGTTCACACACCTAAAATTTCATAATGGGCCGAGGGTCTGATGGTTGATTGCAAGATGCAATTCGGCCCAACCTGTAAAACCCAGTAATGTTAAGTTAAAACTGCATCAGCCCTAATTCAGCTATATGGGCTGAACTGCCTTTGGTAGTTCATCCCATGCACCTATATAATGTTATATGATAATGTTATGGGCTCTAATGGGCTGATACTAATTTAACCTAACTATTTTAGGGTTTTACAGATGATTAAAATTGATTGGATCAATTGTGGTTTTATTTCAATCATGTGATGTATGTTGTGTGATGTGCTACGTACATGGGTCATAAGCATTTGGCCCACGTTAATTCGATAGTGGCTCTTTCACACACCATGGCTGAATGCACATCATTGCCATGGTGTCCTTAAGATCATTGGATGAGCTCCTTTCTTGATGGGCCCTACATCAGCTTCCTCCCCAAGAGGAACCATGCGGAACCCTAGCCATTTAGGGCCCATCTAAATCTGACTTTAAGAAAGTCAGTGGGAGTCACTTTGGTTTGATCTAAATAAAACTAGAGCATAATTATTTGTTCCCTCCTAAAAAATATAAGTGCATGTGATAGGGAGATTCATATGATGAACTCTCTAAAGGCCTTCCATCATTAGTATGAAGATGGATCATTCATTAATGAGGAGATGCACCATAAAATTGGGTCCTTCAATAATCCCATGTGCCTATGGCATTACTGACTTAGCCACATTAATATAGATCATATCGCAAGGTTGGTAAAGGATTGTCCTTTGGATTTTCTAATTGTAGAAGATCTTCCAACCTGTGAATCTTGCGTTCAGGGTAAGATGACGAAGTGGCCATTTATGGGAAAGCCTGAAATATCTACCGGCACACTTGACCTTATACATACTGATGTATGTGGTCCCATAAATGTTAGGAAACGTAACCAACACGTTTATTTTATAAAATTTACCGATGATTTTTTCACGGTATGGTTAAGTGTACCTAATGAGACATAAGTCTGAATCCTTTGAAAAGTTCAAACAGTTTAGGTAAGAGGTCGATAAACAGTTAGGGAGAGAAATTAAGACCCTTCGATCAAATCGAGGCGGCGAGTATCTCTCTAACAAATTCAAGGACTACTTAAAGGAAAACAGGATTGTATCACAATTGGCTCCTCCTGCTATACCACAATTAAACAGTGTATTGAAGAGGAGAAATCGGACTCAATTAGATATGGTCCGTTCACTTCTCGTCCACTCAGAGTTACCCATATCCTTTTGGGGTTTCTCATTAGAGACTGCGATTTATATGTTGAACCGGGTTCTAACCTAATCCGTTCCTAAGACTCTATATGAGCTATGGACTGGTAAGAAACCAAGTGTGAAACACTTGAAGATTTGGGGTTTTCCAACACATGTTAAAAGAACTAGTGCTAACAAATTGGAATCCAAGACCATCCGTTGCCTATTTATAGGTTACCCCAAAGGCTCTATGGGTTACTTATTCTATAATCCAAAAGAGCAAATGGTGTTTTGCAGTTGAAATGTCTATTTCCTAGAGGAAGATTTCATCCTGGATAATCTTCATCAGGAAGTTGTTCTTGATGAGGAGAGCCTAGGGGTAGTGGGAGATGTTCCACAAGCTCTAGAAAATAACCAACCTAGAAGATCTACCTAGGTTTCCAGGCCTCTAGTTTGTTACGGCTGTGACCAAGAAAGTTACTTGGTGGAAGCCATGACCAGTGAGGAAGATCTCGTGACTTATACAGAAGAAATGTTAGACATAGATTCCTTGAAATGGGTAGATGCCATGAGAGCTGAGATGGACTCAATGAAGACCAATGAAGTCTGGACTCTAGTAGATCCGCCCCCTAGGGTAAAAGTAATTGGTTGCAAATGGATTTATAAGAGGAAGAAGGGCCCCGATGGTAAGGTTGAGACCTATAAGCCTCGTCTTGTGGCAAAAGGGTACACTCAGAAAGAGGAAAACGACTATGAGGAAACCTTTTCGCTTGTAGTCATGCTTAAATCCATTAGGATCTTGCTAGCTGTAGCAGCATACCATGACTACAAGACCTGGCAAATGGATGTCAAAACCGTGTTCCTGAATGGAGATCTTACTGAAGATATCTACATGTAGTAACCACAAGGATTCATTGTTGTAGGTCGGGAGCACATGGTATCTAAACTTAATTGATCCATATATGGACTTAAGCATGCTTCTAGAAGCTGGAACATCCAGTTTGACTCTACCGTCAAACAATTTGACTTTGAGCAAAATCCAGATGAACCCTCTGTTTACAGGAAGACTAGTGGGGATAAGGTTATGTTCTTGGTTCTGTATGTAGATGACATTCTACTCATTGTGAATGATGTAGGAATGTTAGCTACGGTGAAAGTGTGGCTTTCGTAGCAATTCTCCATGAAAGATCTTGGGGAAGCCTCCTACATATTGGGACTTTGACTCTATAGAGATAAATCGAAGAGGATAATAGAATTATCCCAATCTACTTACATTGACAAGATTGTCAAAAGATATAGTATGGAGAACTCCAAGAAAGGAAATGTTCCTTTTAGGCATGAAGTCACTCTCTCCAAGGGTATGTCTCTCAAGACTCCCGAAGAGATTAAGGGCATGAAAGAGATTCCCTATGCCTCAGCCGTTAGGATCATCCTGTATGCCATGCTATGCACTCGTCCTAACATTACTCAGGTAGTGAGTATGGTAAGTAGATACCAATCTAACCTAGGGCAGGAGCATTGGATAGTTGTGTAACACATACTAAAATTCCTTTGAAGGACAAAAGGAGTTTTGTCTGATATTCGATGGTAGTTCACTACAGATCGTTGGGTATTCTGATACCGACTTCCAATTAGACCCAGATGATAGAATGTCTACATCTGGTCACATCTTCACGATGGGGTCCTAAGTAGTAAAAATAGCAAGTTCCACAACCCAAGCCGAGCACATTACCATAAGTGAGGCTGCCTAATGAATGAAGGTGTTCATTCTAGAATTTGGAATTCAACACATCACCCATTCCATTGTTGTGTGACAACACTGGATCTACGGGAGATTAATGTTAAAATGTAGCATTAGCGGAGAATGTGGTAGACCAATTGACTAAGCCACTAACACATAAAGTGTTTCAGAAACACATGGAATGTCTAGGACTCCGGCTTGTACCCGATTGGACCTAAGTGCAAGTGGGAGTTGTTAGATAGTATATGCCCTTAACTCCAATCAGATTAATGTATATTATGTCATTTATTTTAAATGAATAAAGTGCATAATTGATTCATGTGATTTAGTGTGTTTATATGTAATACCCTTAAATTGGACACTTATGAGACTCGTGTTAGTTTAGAATCTTTACAGCCATTGGATAGATCTGGGGAGATTTATCCTGCCAAGGCTAACACTGATGTGCCACCAAGTTGGTTGAGGTGGCTTGTTTCCGCTGTCAGGGTGAGACCTGAGGTACATATAGTGTGGGTTTTCTTGAAACCCTAAACCAGACGAAATTCCAATATTGCCTTGGACCTTAGAGATAGATGGGCAAAACTGGAATGTTACACCTAACCCCTAGACTCGATTATGATAGTACACTAGGTGTCGGATTGGGCTATCTTTGATATGCCAATCAGTGAGATCCTTAGCGGGAAACCTGTGTATGTTGGGGTAGTCCGAGAATTCACCTAAGTAAGTGAACATAGTGATAGGATCAGCCCCTTTGTCGGACAAAGTGAATAATCGGGGAATGCACTCTCTTTGATAAAAACCTAAACTGTCAGGAGTGGATTTTAAATGTGTTTGAAATTTGGTTTTGAAAAATATATTTATATAAAGATATACTTATATATTATGGTTTCAAATTGTTTGCTAATGGTTTTAATTCTCGGGATCTATGTGAGTAGAGAGTGCAGCACTGCACCTTGCAGCCGAGGAGAGGTCCTCTCTTGTCGGGCAGTGCTTGATCATTATGGGCTGAGAGGTTAAGTGTAAGACCATTGAAGGTAATACCTAATGGGCTAATCTTGCATCTACCCACAGTTTTTGGGTTTTCATAAGGTGACTGGATCCAAGAACCATTTAATGTAAATGTTAGGCCCATTGAGAGCCCATGGTGATGGACTCAGGGGTTTACTGTAACACACAGTGAATTTGGCCTGGCCTTGTAACAGAGGCCGGGCTGAACCCATGTGGCTAATGTGTAGATCAATGTTAGGGTTCTACACCATACAAAGAGAGCCAAGTTGGCAGTAGATTAAAGAGTAAGTGAGCACATAAGCTTAATGGGCGTAAGGCCCAATTTGAATTGGGATTAAGTTAGTTGAAGGATAAGGTAAGTCTTATCCATATAAGAGTCCAAATCCAAATATAAGATTTGGATTAGGAAACTCTCTCCTAATTAGATTAGGAGGTTGATCCAATAAGGCTATAAATAGGGGCAAATTCCTCAAATTTACAACACAGCAAACTGCAGAATTCTTCCTCAGTTCTTGCCTCCCCTACCCAGTTCGATCTCCACTTGTGGATCAGATCAAGAAGAGTTATTGATATTGTTTCTTGGTAGTAGAAGCAATCTGAAGTCGTGCTCACCAGCCCTTGATTCTTGCTGAAAAATTTTGGTTCTTGGTGAAGAACCATCCTGCTAATCCTATCTCACTTCACACTGTGTCATTTTCAGTGGAGGCGGGTTTTTGTCTTGTTTTTGGGCGTGAACACTTGTGTTGGGAGTTGTTGTTACTTCGTATCAGTACATCCTTCACTTCCCTTTGGTTTCAGATCTGGTCCGGTTTTGGATTCAAGAACGAACATTGAAAATGCAGTTTTCTAAATTAGGGAATACGATTCCCGGATGGGAGAGAAAGAAATTTTTGAAATTTCGCCCAACCTTCCTGCAAGGTTCGGCCATCCATATGATCGATCTCCCATCCCTTCACTTAAAATTGGGAATGCGATTCCCGTAATGGAAAAAGAAATTTTTGAAATTTCGCCCTATCATCCAGCATGGTACGACCATCCATATGATGGATTTCCCCTTCCTTCAGTTTGATGGTAATGGGGTTGTCAAAAGAGTTTGAAAGTCTGAAACCCAGTCCAACATTTTATTCTAATATTTTCATATTTGGATGATCCATTTGCATAAATGGATTGGATTCGGATCTTGTAACCCGCATCCATTTAATAACCTAATTGGATAAATACAGATTTAACTAACCCCAACAAATCTGATTGAGATTCGAATCCGAACCGATTACCCGATTGTGTTTTCCATCCATTAAGATTAATTATCATATATACATCACACAGTACTGGAGTGCCCAGCCGCTGCTTTGTTCACTTTTTTTTTTATATGTAAAAGAATTAAATTTAGATTCCTTAAATATTTACAAGGTTCTTCACAACTAGAAACTAAGGAAGATAAACACAACTTTTGTTGGACCCCATGACAGACAGTGGCCGTCACGTTATGTTTTTGGTATCCATAACCATAAATAACCTCTTTTTCTTCTTACGTAGTTACGTTCATTGTTATTAGTTCAGGTACGTACTCTCAGCGCATCACAAATTTTAGAGACCTTGGCAATTCATGCTCTGAGTCGGAGCGGATAACCTCCTATACTGTGAAAAAGATTAGGTATTAGAACAGTTGCGAATGAACGCAAAGAACGTCCTAACCGGCAAACTAATCAAGAAAACTTGGCACCTTCTCCCCACTCTCTGCTACGCAACAATCTTCGAGATATCTCCATCCCCATCTCCCTGCGATTTACGTGCTTGCGTTGCTGCTTTACAGTCCTGCGCCCATCACAGGAACCTCTATAAAGGGAAAGAAATCCATTCCTGGATGCTCATCAATGGGTTAGTGGACTCTCCGTTCTCTGTCACTAGCTTGATCAATATGTATTCCAAGTGTAGTCAACTTGATGACGCCCTTATAATTTTCAATGCAACCCATGATCGGAATGTTTACACTTGGAATGCGATGATGGCTGGATTTATTGCCAATGGCTTGTCCCGAAATGCGTTTGAGTTGTATCAGAGAATGCGCCTGGATGGCGTAGTAGTTCCAGATAAAGTCACGTTTCCTTCTGCTATAAAAGCTTGCTCTGACCTCTTAGAGGTTCTGGAAGTAAGGAAAATTCACGCAGGTTTGTTTAAATTTGGTCTGGAGAATGATGCCTTTGTCTCCAGTGCTCTCATAAATTTTTATTTGAAAATTTATCTAGTCGAAGAAGCGCAGCTCTTGTTTGAGGAATTGCCTGAGAGAGACGTCGTGCTGTGGAATGCGATGATAAATGGGTATGCTCAGATTGGTCAATTCATTATGGCTTTACAAGTTTTCGGGATGATGAGAAAAGAAAATGTGGTCCCAAGTAAATTCACGGTTACGGGGATCTTATCAGTTTTGACCATGACCGGGGATCTTGATAATGGGAGAGCAGTTCATGGTTTTGCAAAGAAAATGGGCTATGAATCTGATATTGCTGTTTCAAATTCATTAATTGACATGTACGGGAAATGTAAGGATGTTGTTGATGCGCTGGAAATATTTGAGAAAATGTTGGACAGAGATATATTTTCATGGAATTCGATTATTGCAGTACACCAACAGTCCGGTGATCATGACGGGACCCTTAGTCTTTTTGACAGGATGCGAGAAGCTGGGGTATGCCCTGATGTTGTCACGATCACGACTGTTCTTCCGGCTTGCTCCAGTATGGCAGCATTGATGCGTGGTAAGGAAATTCACGGGTACACGATTGTGAGTGGTATGAGGAAGGATGAAGATGGAGAAGAGATCCATGACATACATGCGGACAATGCTATCTTGGACATGTATGCAAAATGTGGCAGTCTTAAGGATGCTGGTTTGTTCTTTGATAAGATGAGGAATAAGGATGTTGCATCATGGAACATCATGATCATGGGTTATGGAATGCACGGGTTTGGCAATGAGGCATTGATCATGTTTCGGCTCATGTGTGAGTCTGGTGTGAGGCCAGATGAGGTGTCCTTTGTTGGGGTCCTATCTGCCTGTAGTCATGCAGGGCTTGTTAGCCTAGGATGGCAGTTCCTTGCCCGCATGGAATTGGACCATGGGGTGATTCCGACGGTTGAACATTATGCATGTGTGGTTGACATGCTTGGTCGAGCAGGGCGGCTTGATGAGGCTTATAAGTTGGCTGTTACAATGCCTATCGAGTCCAATCCGGTAGTTTGGAGAGCATTCCTGGCTGCCTGTCGGATTCATGGGAACACAACCCTAGCTGAGATTGCAAATAAACGACTTTTGGAGATTGAACCAGAGCACTCTGGGAGTTATGTGCTCATCTCTAATGTTTATGGATCAATGGGAAGATATGAGGATGTTTCAGATGTCAGGCATACAATGAGACAGAGAAATGTGAAAAAGACTCCAGGGTGTAGCTGGATTGAGCTAAAGTTTGGTGTTCATGTATTTGTCACTGGTGATCGGATGCATCCTGAATCTGATCGTATCCATGCTGAATTGGATGCATTGACTGGGTGTTTACGTGAGTATGGATACGTTCCAGAGGTTAGTTATGTGCAAGGCTGTGCTTCTTTATAAAAAGTCTGTCCTGAAAGTGGCATCGAGATTATTACTGCTTTACCATCTGATAGAAATCAGAATTGTGGTTAAGGGATTTTGGTAAACCCAATCTCTACAGGCTTTTGAAAGTTTTGCAATACATTGTAGAATAAATCTTTAGACCATTTTTATGGAAGAAGTCCATTGTGGGAGTTTTAGAAGTGGTCAACCATTGATTTAACATCCCATATACAAGAGATTGAAGGCTTTCATGAAAAAGGGGTCTTGATTTCTATGTGCTTGATTTATGCAATTGAAAAGGGTCTTGATAAATGCTTCTGAAAGAATCAATACTTGATAATCTGAATTCATTAAAATAGTTTAACTTTCTGGACGGTCTTTCCTTTGAGACATTCAATATTATAGGCCCACACCAAGATCTTCCTTTCTGTTTAAATGTGTCAAACCGAAAATGGATGGAGTTTCAGATAAGTGTGGATGTTCTAATTCTTTCATAGACTAATGGCACTATGGAAGCTCATGCGCATCTATGCAGTATAAAGTACTAGATGGGCTTAAGGATGCAACTCTCGCATTGTCATTGAAGAAACCACTTCACCTGTTGTCGTGTACTTGAGTCAATGAAAAGGTGGACCTGTTAAGGATAATGAAGGCTCTATTGCAAGGCCTGGCATTAAATTCAAAATCTATAGAGAAAAGGAAACAAAATGGCTGATGATTCAGAAGCTCAGAGCAAATAGCCAACTCTCTCAACTGTTATTTGTCTATTTAATCTTTGGGCAAGACTGTAACTTTATCCTTAATTACAAAAAAAAAAAAATGACAGTAGGAGCATATAGATGAATCAAAATGCATTTTCCTGCAAATTTTCTGGGCCTGGTACAGGATGCACTAGGAATGATCAACCCTAGATTTGAGGGGCATATCAGAAATGTGTAACAGTCTGCTAAGTGATTGCAAAGGAGGTTTGTGTATTTTCCTTAGGTTTCTGACCATTCTTCTTCACTCTCTCCATTGACAGGAACCTTTTTAAACAGCAAACAAGTTGAATTCATTCAATCCAGTTATCAAGGTGATTTATGTGTTTCTTCTTCCTGTTGGCACTTTTTCTGTCAAGTTATTTATTTATTTGTACGTGTGTGTATTAAGGAACAAGTTATATTGAGATAGAAGGTATGAAATATACAACGCAAGATTACCTCAGAAAGGAATAAGTTAAAAGAAGATTAAAGGAAGAAGAGAAGAGATTGGCCGAGAAAGTAAAGGTAAAACATATCCTCCAAAACAACACCCATGCAATGATGCAAATAAACATGGTTTTAAAATGCCAAGAAGTGAGACAGTGAGGAGTATCCTCATGGGGAGGGAGGCTAAATCTGCCTAACCTCTAAGGCCCAAAGTTTAAATTTCGACACGATACACAAGGTATATCGTATTGTATCTTTTAAAAGACAAATAATGAAAAAAAAAAAGTTATAGTGTTTCCATGTGTATTTATGTGTATCTTAATTTTTCTCTAATACACATGTGTATACAAGGTGTATCCCGATATGTCTCTTAAAATTTCCTTTTCGACACACTTAGTGTTTCCGATACTTTGAACCTTGCTATGACCTCATATGATATCTGTTACGCCTGCATCCATGTATTGAGAGGTATCTTACATTTGTTACTGGCCTAGCAGATGTGCTGTATGCAAGGCTGATGAGGAAAATATCTTACATTTGTTGGTTCAATGCAACTATGTAAGATGCATTTGGACCTGCTTTTTCAAGCTGTTCAACATGTTTGGTTGGGTCCCCAATGACTATGAGGAGATTTTTGGTTGCTGGCAGAGAGTAGTGCATGGGGAACCCCAAAGCGAAAATAATCTAGAGATGAAGAGTTAGGGGAGTGATCAGCTTGAGGATTGTTGGTTGGGTTCTAATTCTTCTAGAATTTGAAGGCCTTGGTAAAGAAAATTTTGCCACTGATTTTTAGTATACTTGAATGCCTAATGTTGATTGATAAATTTTGTTGTTTTCTTTACTATATTTATCTTGTATGTGGTGGGATGACTCCTTGTCACCTAGACAATGTATCTTGCTTGAATAAAATTTTCTTCTTTATTTATCTTCAAAAAAACAAAGTATTGAGAGGAATATGTCTCTCAACCTTTTGTTTCACATAGGTAGAGGTATATTTCTCTTATAAAAGAGAATCCTACTAATAAAAAAAGAAAAAGATCCAATTATTTTTTAACTTCTTGTAGACATTTTACAATAATAAAGCTTCTCCCCATATGCATATCTACACTAATTCATGGAGAACCCACCAAATAGATTCAAAATATAAATCTGGATAGTACATGCATTCAGAAAACCACTTTGGATTTATTCTAGGAAGATAAATTGTGGTCTTCCTAAAAGTGAAGAAAATAACAGAAAAAACAAAAGAAAAAAGGGGATGGAAATAAGACCGGAATAGCACAGAGAGAAAGAGAGAGAGAGAGAAGAAAAGTAGAGAAAAGAAAGGAGAGAAAGAATAGGGATGCAACAAAGAGAAAGATAAAGTCTAACTCTCTTTAATTGCTACCCCACTTTTATTATAATAAAAGTTCAAAACTTTACAACATATTGGCCCATATCAGCCGATACGTATTGTATCTTTAAGGGGTTGGCATGGGAAACAATACAAAATCCTTTGTATGGTATCTTTTCGTCGTGCCGATCACGTATCATGACTGTATCAGGGCGTATCAGGGGCGTACTGGGGGTGTATTAGGTTGTATCGGGGTGTATTAGTCGATACAATATGACTTATTTATAGGTGAAAAATAAATTAAAAACCTTTGAGAAAAAAAAGGCTTCTAACTCTCCCTGAAAACCTTATTTCTCTCCCAAATTCACCAAATCATCCCTACACATTCTTTAGTTGCAAGGTCTTTAAAAAAACCCAAAAACAACCTCCAAAACTCAAGATTATTGAAGTTTTTTTTCAACTTTTTCAAAAATTTCAAAAATAGGTATTTTTTCTATTTATTTGATACTATGTTGCAATATTTTGTATTTGTTTTTTCTCTTGATGATTGCAAATGCTTCTATATAGATTGATATACTCTCCTTGTGTTGATAATCCTATTTCTTTGTGCTTTAAATAGATCCATGTAATTGTTTAAAGAAAATTTAGAAAAATATAAAATAACAAAAAATTATATTTTTGGTGTAATCTACCCATAAAGAATAATTATGTCATAGATCTATTGGTGATCTACCATCTCCATAGATCTATTGAAATTTCATGTAAAATATTCATTTTATATTTTGTAGTAGAATAAAAAATATTTGTTGTTTATTTTTTTAAAACAAAAATGTTTGTTTTTTAAACTTTTTGTAATTTTAGAATAAAAATGTTTATCTTTTCTAATTTTTAATTTATAGATCTATTGAAATTTCTTGTGAAAAATTTATTTTTTATTTTTTAATTTTTAGAATACAAAAAATATTTATTTTATTCTAAAATTTAGTGTATCTCGCCATAATATTTACTATGTTGTAAATCTATCACATCATTAGAGTTATTTTTTGTTGCATTTTTTAAATTTTTGTTATAATTTTTGGAATAAAAATAAAATAATTATTTGAGTAGGAAATAAATAATTGTTTAAAAAATTACAAAAAATGTTTTCTTAAATAGTTATTAGGCTTATGTTTTGTAATTATAACCATATTAGAGAATAGCCTTATGTTCCCGTATGTTGATTGTATACATTTTTTTATAAAAATCACTATATAAAGGATGTGATTTTCATGTATATATAGCTCATTTAGGCCTTATATTTAATGTTATTGATGTATTTTTATGATTTATTGAAATATTTATAGTGTTTCATGCATATTTAAATCTTTCGTTTGTATCCATGCATATCGAAGGTGTATCCCGATATGTCTCTTAAATTTGTCTTTCCGACACATTTAGCATTTTTGATACTTTGAACCTTGATTATAATAGAAAAGTTGTAGATGATGTCCAAACTACCCCTGCTTGGTATCACTTATTTTAAGTACTTATAGTAGTTATAATAAGTTGCGGGACCACACAATAAGTGGAAAATAAACACTTATTTCTATTTGGCAAAAAAGCAAGGATTGATTATTTTAAGTACTTATTCTAGGGTTGATTATTTTAAGTACTTAAAATTTAAGTACTTATTTCTTTTTTGTGGGACAAAATTGTCCCTAAAAATTTTCAATATCATAATAATATCCTTGTGAATGGAGAAAACCCTATCGTCTTCTCCATTCACGCAAGTACCTTGAGCAACGAAGGGTGGTGTCAGGGAGGGTAGTTGTAATTGGTTTTCCGACTTGGCTCTTAGGTATGTTGTTCTTCTTGCAATTCCTTTTTCCCCTCAATCAGTCCAATTTGGACTTTTTTTCTAAAGTTTTTGATGTCTAAAACTAGATTTGCGGTGTTTTTGTGCATATCTAGTTTTTGAACAAAAAAATCGCATAACAACTCACCAACGACGGCATGTATGATTGCTCTAACAACTTAATATCGTTCATTGTTTTTTAGCATATTTCTCTGAATAATATCCCATTAACCAGATTGTTAATGATTTATTCGTATAAATATGTGAATATTATGCAATACCCGAGTTGTTTTCTAATGTTCTTGTATATAGATTGAATAAACTACATTATCCAATTTATTTTGGGTTTTTTGGAATATTGTTTTGAATATGTAATTCCTGATTTTTTTTATTTGTTTTTTCTTGCATAATATAATGAATAACATGCTTTTTCTATTATGCTTCTTTGAACTTGCTTTTTTAAAAAAAAAAAATACCTTCACAAAATTACTTCTTGAAAGTACTTCTATGTAAAAGTACTTTTTGAAAGTTATTTCATAAAAAGTACTGTGAACTTGCTTTTTTACAAAATACCTTCCTAAAATTGCTTCAAAAGTACTTTTTAAAAGTGCTTTTTGTAAAACTTATTTTTAACGTTAGTTTTTTAATTTATCACACCATTTATTTTATTATTATTATTATTATTATTTGTGAGTAGGTAGGTAAGGCTACGTACAGGAGTCTCCTTGAAGGCGACGAAGGAAGGCTGAAGGCAAAGGGTAGGCTAAAGGCTAGGGCGAATGGAATGATAGAATGATAAAATGATGATTTCTTTATGAGTTAGACATCTATTTATAGGGAGAGATCCCGAGGTCCCAAAAAGAAGAAGCTAAAAGTGTTTAATTCCCACTAGGAAAGGGAATCTTCGATTTGGTGTCAATTGTCAGGGAACACCGCTAGAGTTTTTCTACGTGTTCTATGAAATATCTCAAGGATGAGCTTTCTTTTTGTCTGAGCATTCTCACAATACATGTGTGCTACTTCCTTTGTGAGTCTCTTAAACTGACGTGGTATGGGTGACATCAATATTTATCTCACGTGTCTTTTCTAATCCTACTGGGCATTCTGTCGCGTACGCTATTAGTGAAGCACGTGTTTCTTTACTCGTTTTTGACCTACGATGAACTTGAGTTCAGTGCGGATTTGTGATGGCTTTGGGCTCATCGCGAGTTTGAAGTGGATTTGAACTCGTCGTAGCTTATTTCGTGCTTTGAGCTCATTACAAGTCTATGCGGGCTCTGAGCTCATTGAAGATGTGTGTCGAGTTATGAACTCGTCGCGGGCATTCCTATGGCATTGGTTTAGCACCATTTGTGCCCCATGGTCTTGGCGATCAACATATATACCTACATTACCTCTCTATTTATTGGTAAGTGGGAGCTTACCTATAAGCATTTGTGTCATTGGGTTCGCTTTGGAGGACTACGATAGAGTGGTGAGTATAGGGGACTG
The DNA here is from genome assembly GCF_000365185.1 of Nelumbo nucifera. Next base: position 40,472 of record NW_010729667.1, read on the forward strand.
TGGGTGTTATGGCACCTCAATTCTATGCATTTGTAGTGTTGGGTCTGGTGACCGTTCCTCTTCCTGGATGGGGGTGAGTGGCAGATCGTGTATATGAGAAAATTTTTAATTTGGGTAGGTTATTAGCCCCCCTACTTATTGATAAGTGCGAGCTTATCAATAAGCATCCTTGTTTTGGATGTATCTTGGTGCTATTTGGGCGAAGACAGGGAATGGTTGTTTTGAGTTAATCTCTCCTTCTCTTTGTAATTTGGTGTTGGTTGTTTGGGTTGGTTGTATTGTTTGGATTCATTCCCTTGTCTTTTGATAGGGTGCTTTCTATCGAGGGGTAGTTCTGTACTGGACCAATTAGCGAAGTTCTGAGCCCCCCTCCAACTTAATAGAAAGTAACTTGTTAAAAGATGACCGCTAATCAGTAATTTGATTTCTAGCCCCTTGCTATCGACGGGGTATTCTTTGTCAGGGCAGTCTGTTGTGTTAAATTTTTATTTTATCCCCCCAAAGACAATTAAGGTTGTGGTTTTGATTTCCAGCCCCCTGTCTTTGGTAGAGTATTTTCTGTTGTGAAATATCTTCGGGTATCTGGGGATCTGGGCAATGTTTTCAGCCCCCTTTTGTGTTGGTGGTGTGCTCAATTCGCTACTCTCCGATCTCTGTGCTCAATTCGCTACTCTCCGATCTCCCTATGAAAGTGTGAATTCGTTGGAAGATACAGGGGCTTTTCGCATTCTCGTGCAATTCAGTGGCGGTGAAACTGACTATTATGCATGTGATGTGGTTTTCATCATAACTGCCGACTCGCATAAATGCGCTATAGACGTGCATGTGGCTCAGGGATTAGGTGTTGATTTTTGTAAAGTGGCGGTTTGCTGATGTGGTAGTGCTTTTAAATTAATCTGTTGATTGTCCGGCTTTTCTGAGGGTAAGGACCTTCTTTTCGACTAAGCGACTACAGGAAACTGGTAATCATTTCCTTTGGTCTTTCGTGGCACCATTTGGACTTCCAGACTCGTGTGAAGTTTCTATAAGAGGGTGATGCTTGTAGATATTTTGTGCTTTTTGTTTGCATTCTTGTTGTGAGTCCGTTGTGCTTTTTCATCTCTCTTTCTAAGTTCTCTCATCTTTCCTTTTTTTCAAACCTATTTGCAATAATGGCTCCTCATGCTCAGAAGAAGTATGAGTATCCTTTTGTCGAGTTCGTCAGAGTCGTAGATACTACAGATATGCTCCCACAGCATGAGGCTACGAAAATGGCCGATGATGGAAAGGGTTTTTGGCCCCCTATGCCAGTAGCAAGGGGTAAAGGCGGTGAGTTCGATGCCATGGAGGGAGAGGAGTTGATGTGCTTGTACGGATGAATGGATTGTTCGGTGTCGTTCTGGTGTCACAAGCCGAGAATTGATGACTCAAAGTCACCGATAAACTGAAGGGATGAGAGATCCATCCTATGGACGCCCAAAGATTGCGGAATAAGGGGCGAATTTCAAAAATTTTTCTCTCCCTTCAACTGGGAATC
>NW_010729670.1:0-10328 GCF_000365185.1 Nelumbo nucifera
TCTAGACTCTTGCATCCGAGTTGGGCTTCTCTGCTACTTGGGCTACTTCCAGGTTCTTCTGCTAGTTGGGCTTCAGCTGTTAAATGGGCCTGGCTGCGAACTTGCTCCGACTTCGTGCCTGGTTTCGTGCTCGATGCAGACCGAATCAGTCAAAGCCCAAAACATAAAAGTTGTGGGCCTTTCTTCTTCTTTCTAATGCTTCTTGAATTTACCAATTCGGAGTCCGGAATTGTGAGTTAGGCCCAGATCACTGACTGTCGCCGAAACTGTGCAAAATTACCCGAATTGGCCTGTTTCCTTCCATTTGCCTTCTTTATTGCCCTGAATCGAAATACAAGAGTAATGAGTGCATTTAAGTGCTAAAGTAGTGTAAAAGTATGAAATTAAGGGGACAAAATAAGGTTCTTCTAAGTCTCATCAGTGACCAGCAATGTGCGATGGAAATCAGTCATTCTCTTTCATGTGTGGCACATCTCGTACTATGGCCTAAAGTCATCGCACACCTCGATCGGGCCGATGAGGCACAAGTGATAGCTTACCATCTTGACCGAATTCTCCAGCAGTTTGGTTATGATGGGATGGGCTCGCAGTTCCTGAAATCTTCAGGCAATGGCATGTTTTGGAGCCGTCGCCATGATCTCGCATTCCTAGGTATCTCACGGTTCTGTCTTATAGGTATTAGGAGGGTCAAGCAATGCAGGTCCTTGCACTTAACATATATTTTCTCATTGTTCAGCAGGATGAAAATGTTTATGGCTGCAAATCACCATCCCTGTCACATTATGGCTCCCCCTCTGGGTCATGTAGTGGAATTGAGGCGAGAAGAGGCCCCTTCCCARCTAGGTTCTTCACCGGTAATGGCAGAGGAGTGCGAATCAATGGGTGTTGTTCGAAAAGGTAAGTGTCTTGTCATCAAGGAGGGTGAAGGCAGCCGACCCCCTGCACCTAAGAAGTCTAGGACAGCAAGGTTAGGGGTGAGCACTATTTTGTTAAAACCGAAAAACCAAACAACTGAACCAAAAATTTCAGTTTCGGTTCTTTCAGTTCAGTTTTTTTCGGTTTATGGTTAAATCAGTTTGGTTAATTCGGTTTTCGGTTTCGGTTTTTAGAATTAGAATTTCATTTAACCAAACTTTTTATTATTATATGTAATATATAATATATAATATATAATATGTAACATATAATATATAATAATTATATATATATATTAATATATAATATACTAAAATTTGATTTCATAATATATATTATATGTTATAATATATAATAGAGTATATATTATTAAAATTTGGTTTTAACCAAAATAACCAAAAACCAAACCGAATATTTAGGTTTCGGTTATTTCAGTTTTTATAAAATTCGGTTTCAGTTCGGTTTTTAAAATTTTGGTTTATTTGGTTCGGTTTTTAATTGAATAAATCGAATTCTCTCCCCTAGGTGAGGGTGCCTCATTCCTTTTGGCCTGTGGTACTAGGGGAGGTTTGTGAAACTAGCTCCGATATTGCATTGCCTCGGGCTGAAGAGCACCCTGTTAGGGGTTCTCCACGGAACCGTCTTGAGGAGGTTGTGCAGCATCCTCCAGCCCTAGCTCCTGAGGTAAGGGAGGTAGCTAACACAAAATTTTTGTAATCTGCAGTGTCGGTTCCTCCTACTAAAGTTGTTTTTGTTCCTGTCGCTAGTGGGCGGGTAAAGAAGATGGCTCCCCGTCCTCGTAGGAGGGAGTCTGAGAGTGATGGATTGTTAAGTTTCTACAATTTTGTGATATGTTTGGATTATTGTTTCTATTGTTATTCTGTGCTGACTTGTGTTATTTTTACAGTCGATTGTATTGAAGCGGGTGGAGATTAGTGATACTCATCCCGAGGTTGAAGTTCCACAAGTCCCATCAGAGGGCATTGTGGGTGAAGAGGTATTTGTGGTTCAGATGTTTTCGATTATCTAGTGTGCTTTATTTGTTTATACTAATCGTATCTTGTTTGTTTAATCGCAGAGAATTCACAATGTCAATCTCTTTAGTGTTGTAGTTTCGCCTATTATTCGGCGTTTAGTACAAGATTTGAAGTCTTTGCAGCCCCTGTTGACCCTATGCAAGAGCAAGAAATTCCTGTGTGCCTGTAGGAGCAGCCTCCCAATAATCTGGTGGGTTAAACTGAAAGTGACCAAGAGGCTCAACCAGTAGTTGCAATGCCAGAGCATCCTTCCTGGAGTCTGGTGGACACAACCAGTTGCCCTCAAGAGCCAGATGCTATTGTTTCAAGGCAACACATTGAGGAAGAGCAAGAGCAGAGGGTTGCGGCCATTTTGCCTGAGCAGGCTCACAAGGATATGGTGCCAAAATCTCAACATGAAGAGGAACCTGTACCCATTGGTCATGCGGAGAATGAAACTTGTGGAGAAGTATCAACAGTGCTCCCTCAACATTCCAAGGCTTCGAAGGTGCAACCTGTAAGCCTGGAGACCTAGCTTGAACGTGATCTTGTGGATGCTGAGATATTATCGCTGCCTGAGGCTCTGTCTCTTGACGAGGAGCTCACATTGGTGTGCCAAGAGCTTGAACAATACTATGAAAAGCACGAGCTTCTCCCTTTAGGTTACTCGATCGTTGACCCAATACTATGAAACGCATGAGCTTCTCCCTTTAGTTTACTCCATCGTTGACTCGGTTGCCATTTAGTGTTTACACAAGAATGAAAAGTACGCTGTTTTGGACGCTGTGGTGAAGACTGCCTCTCTGATCGTTTAGAGAGAGTGGCTACCAACTAGGGACGTCTCGACAGTGGTCATGGTGCATCTTTGAACACCATTGCGACAATAATGAACTATATTATGGGTTAGTCTATAGAAGAGCTTTCATGGTCTGGTTTTGCTAGCTGGATGAGGACCTGCTCGTCATTTGCTCATATTTTCTGGAAGGCCGGCTACAGGGAGTCTCAGCCCCTGACTGCACAAGCTTCTGGCGAACTCCGTGTGCACCATAGAGTCATCCAGGCGAATCTCAAGAAAGCCAAGGAGAAACTTAACACCATGTTTGATGAGTTGGCCCCACCAACAAAAGGTGGTATGGCAATATGAGGTGGAGCTTTTAGAGACCGAGGCACAATGACAGAGACTAGAGAAGATCACCCGCGCGAGGGACAAGTGGATCAAGGAATAAGATTTTAATGTACCTTCATGTTATGTATAGTTGTATGACTTTTTAATGAAAGGAGAACTTTGTCCATATTTGTGTATGTTGTTTTTTTCTTTTCTTTGGATTTCTTATGGTTGTCACCCCACTTTTCTTTGCGTAGAACATAAGATGAAGAGGAATGATGCTGGTGGGGGTTTATCAGGTTGAACACAATGCTAGTAGGCTCTTCAGGGCAGAGCATAATGCCAGTAAGCCATTTAGGCCCTGTATATATTTAGATGTTCGGGCTCCCACTTAATGGTGGTGGAATCTATCGATTCACTTTATGTGTGAGACTGAGACATTTTGTCTCTGCAATGAGTAAAATGCACACCGTTTGTGCGATGTATAGTGCCTTTAGGGTATCAGCCAAACATCTGTGCCTGGTCCATAGTCATTTATTTAACTTGTGCTAGTGAGTTGTGTGCGGACGCTATCTTGTAGCAGGTTATTGTGTACTGGAGTATTGTCACTTTGCTATTGACAGATGGATACTTTGGCATAGTAGGTAATTTAGCTTGTCATCGAATTACGAATATTCTATTGTAATCAAGTCACTTCACCGCACTTTAGGAATAATGATTTTGTGATATTCCATCTCCCTTGGGTCTATCAAAGGCTTTCTTTTACCAAGGTCCATTAGTGTGGCTAAGATTATCAAAGCCTTCCTAGTCCAACTAGGATAGTCATCACACTTGATTATGCTAAGTGCTAGGATCAATTGCCGTGTTTATTGTTACCATGGCTTTTCTGTTTGCTAATGCCTTCCATTGTCCACGGGATTTCTGGGGTCTTTTGATTCACCAAGTTATTTCATCACATTTGAGAGAGTTAAGTGACATCGTATGTGAGAAAGATAATTTTCATCTCATATGAGAGAGTTAAGTATCATCGCATATGAGAAAGTTAAATTTTACCGCACCTGGTGTTGCCAGGGTAGTTCATTGCACTTCAGAAAGCTATGTGTCAACATATATCATTGCGCGTGTTGCTACCAGGGTCTTCCTAGGGTTGCCAAGTTAACGACTTGTATTTAAAGATATGAAGTGTTGAGATTTTGACATCACACCTGGTATCTACCAGGTTCCTCTTGGAGCTGCTAGGGTAACTCATCGCATTTTAGAATGCTACGTACTTTGGATTGTTATCACTCCTGGGGTTGCCAGGTATAAGAGATCATGCTTGGGGATTCCAGGGCATTTCTGGGGTTGCTAGGGTATAAGAAATCATGCTTGGGGTTTCCAGGGTATAAGAGATTGCGCCTAGGGTTGCCAGGGTATGAGAAATCACTCTTAGGGTTGCTAGGGTATAAGAGATTGCGCCTGGGGTTGCCAAGGCAGTCTTGGGATTGACAAGGTATGAGAAACTGCGCTTGGGGTTTCCAAGGACTTCCTGGGGTTGCTAGGGTATAAGATGTATATATATATAGTAGACACAGTTAGAAAAGAACTTTTGGACAATTTGAGAACAATGGTATGTACAAATTATAACATGCTTTATTCAAGATTAGGAATATGTACAAAGAATCTATAACATGCTCTGTTTTGAGTACAACATACTTTTTCCGATGATAAGTACAAAAGACACATGACATGCTTTTTCTTCAAGATTTCATAGTTACAATTTACATCACTAATCATTATAAGGTTTCAACCAGTAACCATTCAATGTCTCATCCTACTCATTTGTATCTACACTCTTTAGTACATAGTATCCAGTTGGGTGAGCTTCTTAGATTATGTATGGTCCTACACAATTAGGTGCAAATTTTCCAGTTGATTTACCCTGGCTGACGTGGAGTGATGTTTTGAGTACTTTGTCGCCATCTTTGAATTTTCTAGGCTTTACTAGCTTGTTAAAGTTAGAAGCCATGATTTGTTTGTATTTGATTTGTTTCTTTAATGACTTCTTTCTTGGAAGTGTTTTCCCATTACGTAGGCTACTCAGGCAGATATTGTCTGTACCTCTGCCGGTAGAACAACTTCCTAGTTGTATACCAAGGAATAGGGTGTTGCCTGTGTGCTTTTTCAGATTGTTGTGTGATAAGCCCAAAGCGTTTCAGACAACTTCTCTGCCCAGTCCTTTTGGTTTTCTGCTACCAACTTACTCAGCATCTTCAACAAGGTCTTATTGGTTCTGCTTGCCCATTCTCTTGTGGGTCATAGGTTGTAGATGTGTCTCGTCTTTCCCCATACTGTCCCAACAGGTCCCAAACTTCATGATTCTTTATAGATAACCTATTGTTTGTCAAAATCCTAATGGGGACATCGAATTGGTGGACTATGTGCTGCTTTAGGAAGTTTGCAATGTTCTCTGCACAAATTCTTCTTAGGGGTATGGCCTCTGCCCATTGTGGCTACTATGATGAAACAGTATCCCCAGGATGGTGGGTGTATTTTTCCTATCAGATCTACCCCCCAGGTGTGGAAAGGCCATAGTGTGATGATGGCGTGGAAGTTATTAGCCGGTCAGTGTATTCTTTCAGCATGTACTTGGCATTTGTGGCACCTTCATACATGCTTTTGGGTATCCTCCATCGTCATAGGCCAGAAGAAGCCTAAGTGCAAAATATGGTTATGTAAGGCTAACTATCCCTAGTGTGGGACTGGTTCAGAGCTATGGGCTGCATCTAATTCTTCTTCTATTTCCTCACCGACTAGGCATCATAAAGGTTTTTTGGTGTAAGACTTCTTGTACAACACTCCATCGTATAGGTAGAACCTTTTGGCTTTTGCTAAGAGCTTTGTCCTCATAACTAGGTTGGCAGGTGTGGTGTTATTCTCAATGTATTCTATTATGTACATGGTTCTCTAATCTACTTCACCCACTGGAAGGCATTCATTCTTGTTTTCTTCTGGGATGCACTTTTCACAATTGCTCTGGATCTTGGCCACATCTGTTTTCATTTCTAGCCAAAAGTACCCCAATCTTTGCAGCCTTCTATATAATGTAGTGGTTACATCCCCATAGTATTTTTTGTGGGTTTCATTCAAGACTACTTTAGCCTCTTTAGGCCCAAAGCATTTTGCTCTAACTCCATCTACCAACTTGTGGTATAGTATTCCATTCACCAGTTGGAACCTTAATAATATCTTACTGTCTTGCATCACCTTTGTTGGGTTAGTTAGCTTCTATAAGACACTATGTCTCCACCCCTCTGTTGTTATGTCATCCTTCTTTTCTACTCAGTGTCCCAATCTTTCTGTTGATGGTTCACAATGCATCTAAATTGTAATGTTGATTGGGTTTTCACTTGGTTGTATTTTGGATCCCAATGTGGCTAATGCATCGGTGTATCTATTTTTGGCTTTGTTCTGGTGCTCATAATTTACTTCCAAGTCCTTTGTTAACCTTTGGATCAGTGTCCTATACGGCAAGATTGTCAACTCCTTAACTATGGTGCTGCCATCCATCTACCCAATCACCAATTTAGAGTCTCCTACTACTTTTACTTGCTCTGGAGTCCCTGGCTACAGTTAGAACCAATACTAGTGCCTCGTACTCAGCTTTGTCATATGAACAGGGGAACTGTAATTTGAAAGAATAGGCTGAGGTATCTCCAGTAGGTGAAGTCAGTGTGACTCCAGCTCTGACGGAGGTGCTGGTACTGCTTCCATTAAAGGTCAAGGTCCACTCACCATCTTCTACTACTACGATGATGAGTAGCTCTCYGGGTACTTCTTTAGAGATGGGGAAATTGTCGTTGGTAGGAAAGGTAGCTAGGAGGTCTGCAACCGCCTGGCACTTAATCACCTTTGGTTGGGTGTGCTCCATATTATATTCATTCAACTGCGTCATCCACTTAACTAGTCTTCTTGAGAGTGGAGGTCTATCTATGAAGTATTTGATGGGATCGCTGTTTGTGATAAACTTTACCTTTTGGGCTAGGATGTAGTGTCTGAACTACTATGTTACGAATACTAATGCCAGACAATGTTGCTCCATGTGGGAGTAATTCTTCACTATTGGTTTTAGGGTTCTACTGGTGTAGTATATTAGACACCCAATGCCTTCATCATTGTCCTGGGCTAACAAGCATCCTACGGCCTCTGAGTTTGATGTTATGTACACCTTGAACTCTCGGCCACTCTTAGGTGGTGACATGGTTAGGGCTTTGGCCAAAGTCTGCTTTAACTAGTTGAAGGCATCCTGATGCTCTATTGACCATTTGTACTCTATAGACTTCTCGGTGAATTTTAGCAGTAGCATCGCTATGTGTGCTAGGCCGGGAATAAACCTTTTAAGGTAGGAGACTTTTCCTAGGAAGGTCTTTAGTTGAGACTCAGTGTTTACAGGGGGTAAGTATAGAACTGCTTTCACCTTGACCTCATCTGGGTAGATCCCAGTTTGATATACTCTATGGCCCAAAAACTTTCCAAACTGTACTCCAAATGCACATTTTAATGGGTTAAGTCTCAAGTTGAAGGTTCTACATCTGCCAAATAACTTTCTAAGCATCTCAGAATGGTTTTCTCTTTTCTTTGCCCTGACCATTATGTCATCTACGTAGAATTCTATCTCCTTGTGCATCATATCATGAAATACACTCGTCATTGCCTTCTAGTACAAGGCCTCTGGCATTCTTCAGGACAAAGGGCATCATCTTGTAGTAGAAGTTCTTGATTGGCATTCTGAATGCCATGTGTGGTGCATCTACAAGGTCCATATAGATCTGGTTGTATCCACTATAGGCATCTAAGAAGGAGAACAATTAGTTTTTCACCGTTGAGCCTATTAGGATATCCATATTTGGTAGAGGGAACTCATCGTTGGGGTAGGTTCTGTTCAAGTCTTTGAAATTGACGCAACACCTAGGGTAGGGGTGGGAGAAGTTAGTGTGCTAATTTTTGTTCTAATAACCGAAAACTAGTGTACTAGATCTTGGGTACTAACCTTATTATCCATTCTTCTTTGATTTTCAGAGCTATTTCTAGTTTAAAGATCCTCTACAGTTGTTTCACTAGTTTGAATTTTGGATCTATGCACAAAGAATGTTTGAGAAGGGCGAAGTCAAATCCTAGCATCTGGTCATACGACCAACCAAAGACAACCTAGAACTCTATGAAAGAAAAACATGGTTTAGTTTCATTTAAACGAAAGTCTAGCGTTTGCGATGAAGAAAGGTATTTGTACCTTTCAGAAGGTCAAGTAATTTTTGTTTCTCCTCAAATTCTAGCTTGGCCGAGATATACAATGGCCTCTTCTTTGCTCCTTCTGTGACCATGTTTATTTCCTCTAATGGCTACTTCACAGCATCAATGGAGTCTTGCATGCGTTTGGGAGGTGTGTGGACCTCACTGTAGTATTCTACAGTTTCTTTGTTCTACCCCTGTTATTTTGGGTAATTTTTAGTGTTTTTGTTGTTAATTGCATACATTAATTTAGCTTGTCATACCTTTGATTTTGGTGGGCTTTTGTTTTGATTGTTTACTGTCTTTTTGCGATGAGATCATCATGATGTTTGTTTGTGGAGATGGTACGACAAAATAGTTCTGGTTGAAACAACATTTAGAATGAGTGTATCCATTTTCTTAATTATGAAGGCATATACATCTTGGAGAGATAATTGGGTCATATGTACAATGATCATTATTGTTCAAGCACTAGATGTATGCATAGCAGTCATTCGATTTTAGCAGAAAATGCATGTGTAGTAGTTGAATTAGCGATGACAGTATAGCCTACAACAAGTATTTGATGATATATATGTATTTATTAACAAACATTAACCATGTAATCATACCTCAGGGATGGCTTTCTTGGTGACTGGTGTGCCATCGTCCTTGTACTCCTCCACAATAGTATAGTAGATTTTTCTATCATCATAGGTAACTCAGACACATCTCGTTCTTTTCTTCTTTTCTGGCATAGCAGGGGGTTCGCTCGTAGGATTCGATAACTACACACCTTCTACCTTGGCCACTATTGTTTAACCTTAATTGGCTAGCTCAGTATAATAGATCGCGTCTTGTAGATGAGTCTTTCTTTTGTCAAAAGGGATGTGAGTCACTGAGATCCTCACCATGCATCCTCTATTTTTTGCCTTGTAGCATTGGTGGTACGTCAACTGAACTAGGGCCAAATCATGTATTAAAGGACGCCCCAACAAGGCATGGTATGTAGTTCTCCCTAAGATCACCTAGAACTCTTGGGTGATGGTGAATGTTGTTAGACAATGTATGCCCTTAGCTTTAATTGGATTGATGTACATATTCATTTATTATAAATGAATAAAAGTACATAATTGTTTCATGTTATAATTGGTGTGTTTCTATGTAATTACCCTTAAACTGGACACTTATGAGACTCGTGTTAGTTTAGAATGTTCTCAGCCGTTGGATAGACTTGGGGAAGTTTATCCTGCCATGGCTGGCATTGATGTGCTGCAAAGAAAGTTGGGGCAACCTATCTTAGCTGCCAAGGTTGGACCCGAAGCACATGCAGTGTGTGTTTGTTTGAAACACTAAACCCGGACCAATTTCTAGTTATGCCCTAGACCTTGGAGACTGGTGGGAAAAACTGGAAAGTCGCACATAACCCCTACACTCAATTATGGTACTCCACTGGTTGTTGGATTGGGCTATCTTTGATATGCTAATCAGTGACATCCTTTTAGGGTCAAAACCTGGGTATGTTGGGGCAATTTGATAATTCACTCGAGCGGGTGATCATAGTGACAGGATCGGCCCCTTTGTTAAACAAAGTGAATGATTGGAACTGCACTCTCTGATGAAAACTAAAACTGCCAATAGTCGATTTCAACCGTGTTTGAGATTTATATGATTTATGAAAAATGTTTGCAATAGGTTTTAATTCCTAGGACCCATCCAAGCAAAGAGTGCGACACTGAACCTTGCAGCCAGGGGAGAGGTCTTTTCCTATCGGGCAGTGTTTGATAATTATGGGCTGAGAGGTTAAGTGTAAGAGACCATTTAGGGCTGCTTACCTGATGGGCTATATCCTACTTAAGTCCATTGTCCTTGGGCCTTCATAGGATGGCTGGACTCAAGGATCATTTAATTTAAATGTTGGGCCCATTAAGATCCCATACTGATGGACTCAGGGATTCATTGTGAATGGATGAGAGATCCATCCTATGGACGCCCAAAGATTGCGGAATAAGGGGCGAATTTTAAAAATTTATCTCTCCCTTCAA
>NW_010729670.1:19162-32237 GCF_000365185.1 Nelumbo nucifera
AATGATCGGGGATGCACTCTCACTGATGGAAACCAAGACTGCCGGCAGCCGATTTCAACCGTTGAGATTTGTTTTGCAAAGTATATTTTATATGAGATATAAAAGTATATATATTATGGTTTCTAAAATGTTTGCAAAAAGGTTTTAATTCCCGGGATCCATACAAGTAGAGAGTACAACACTGTTCCTTTAGTGCTGAAAACAAGAAGGGGGTGATAGCCTAATAGAGACAGATATCAGATTTCCTTTAGTGCTGAAAACAAGAAGAGAGAATTCTGCACCCTGCGAATACTCTCTTGCTGCCTTCCTGTTTGCTAGTTCGATCTCCAGTTGTGGGAGAAGTCAAGATTGGATCTTGACTTCAGTTCTTTGAGAAAGGATTGAAAGCAACCTGTGCTCACGTACCATGCTGCTGATTTTGCGAAGGACAGAGTTCTTGGAGATGAACACTGCTGATTCTGCTCCATCCTGCACTGCGCCATATTCAGTGGGAGCAATCTTTGGATCCTTCCTTGGGCGTGAACACCTCCATTGGGAGATACTACTTCTCCGTATCAGGTATAATTCTCTCCTACTCTTTTTGGTTCAGATCTGGTTCAGTTTAAGGTTCAAGAACGATCCTTGAAAATATGATTTTCTAAATAGGGAATGTGATTCCCAGTTGAAGGGAGAGAAAAATTTTTTGAAATTCGCCCCTTATTCCGCAATCTTTGGGCGTCCATATGATGGATCTCTCAAACCTTCAATTCGAGAGTATCTCGATGTCGACTTGTTTAGTTGACTCTGGGCCAACCTGATCTCCAGTCTCCAGGTTGACTTTTTCTTGTTCATTGATTTGCTCTTCAGGAATGGGAGAAAGGTAAGGCTACACACAGGGGTCTCCTTGAAGGACAAAGGAAAGCCAAAAATAGGAGGTAGACTAAAGGCTAGGGCGAATGAGGTGATAGGATGATGATCTCATTATGATTTGGACCCCTATTTATAGGGAGAGATCCCGAGGTCCCAAAAGGAAGGAGCCAAAAGTGTTTGATTCCCATTAGGGAAGGGAATCTTGGATTCAATGTCAATTATCAAGGAACATTTCTAGAGTTTTGCCATAAGTCTTATGAGATATTTCAAGGATGAACTTTCCTTTTGTCTGAGGATTCTCATAATACACGTGTGCTACTTCCTTTCGTGACCCTTTTAAGCCAATGTGGTGCGGATGACATCACTACTTATCTCGCATGTCCTCTTTAAGCCTATGAGCAATGCCATCACGTACGTTATTAGTAATACACCTGTTTCTTTTACTTGCTTCTGTCCTACGATGATCTTGCACCTGTCGTGGTTGTGCAATGGGCTTAAGCTCATCGCAAGTTTACATGGGTCCTGAGCTCATCGCAGCTCATTTCGGGTCATGAGCTCATCGCAAATGTGCGATGAGTTATCGACTCAATGCAAGCATTTGTGTAGTATTGGTTTAACACCTTTTGTGCTTTGATGGTCTACGTGACCATCATGTACCTAACTCCTAATCTAATTAGGAGATTATCCAAATATGATTTGTATGGATGTGGACTCTTTTAATAAACAAGCATTATCCTGTTAAGAGGATAGGTTCTCCATACCTAGAACCATGCCCAATTTTGACCCAAATCATGTTTTCATGTGACAACTTAAATAATCTCATTCGTAATGGGCCTTTGGCCCATTTTCTTTTATGACTTATGTTCACTTTGTATAACAAAGGGGTCGATCCTTTTACTATGATCACCCACTCAAGTAATTTCTCAATTTTCCCCAACATGCTCAGGTATTTTGATCCATGATGAATCTCATTGATTGGCACAACAAAATGGAATCTCACTTTTATAACCGTCAAATGGAGGAGTTTTATCATGAAATTTGATGTGCAAGGGTTTTTTTGGTTTCTAAACATAGTGGTGAGGTTTGATTGGTCAAATGGAATTGGGATGGTGGATGATAAGCTCTAATCAATGATATTTACTAAAATAGTACCTAGGCTTGACGGTGGGTCAAATGAGGGAATTTTGAATTGAAATTTGGTGGGTAGGCATAGATTAAGGTATGGAGTCAAGTGGATGGTTCTGATCTAAGAAATGGTTAATCTTGGTTTTCTAATTCTAGTTGTGTAGTCAGAATAGAATCTCAATGTTTTTGTAGTTGATCATCATAGATTTGTGGTGGGATTTACTAGTTGATTGTATCCTGATGATTTTGAGGTGATGGATGTGTTGGATTTGATTTTGAAGAGTAATAGCTTGAATACCGCTTTGGCATGATGAACGGTTGATGTGTGGCTAATTTATAGTTTCCTAAATTTGTGGACCATATCTAATTGGATATTGAGAGGCAAATTTGGTTTTGGAATGTTTCAAGTAGATCTAGTTGTGTTTCAAAGTTTTGGTGTTTAAAAGGTGGGTACAAAGAGGTAGGGTGATGGGACTAGGCAAAAATTGGGTGTTAACACTTAGGTAGGCCACATTTTCAAGTGTTTTCTGTTAACACATTTCACATTTCCTAACAAACCTTATAGCATCCTTTTTCATGCCCTTCCAATAGAATAAATTTGTCATCCTCTTCAAGGTAGTGACCATACCAAAGTATCCCCTAACTGAAATTAGATAGATAATGTGCTCCCTAAGTTTTGCATCATTTCCAATAGAATAAATTTCACATTCCTTCTCAACTACTAGTTGGACTATGAATTGTGGTCTTAATTATGGGTTGTAGTGGATTTTTTCAATCATATCTAGTAGTGTGGGGTCTACCTATTTTGGACTATGGCCAAGATATCGATAATTGTAGTAGTCACCGTACTAGCTATCTCTAACACTTAAGAGCTCTTCTTGGATAAGGCACTGCATTTTCATGCCCCTTTTTATAAATCAGTTCATAGTCATATCCCATCAGATTGGCCAACCACTTTTGTTGTGTGGGAGTAGAAATCCTTTTCTCCATTAAGTATTTAAGATTTTGATGATTTGTTTTTTATTTTGAAGTGAACCCCAATATGGTAAGGTCTCCATTTTTGTGTGATTGCTACTATTGTTATCATTTCTTTCTCATACACAAATAGAGTTCTATCCCTCTAGGATAAGGCTTTGCTAAAAGATGCAATTACTTTGCCATTCTGCATAAGAATAACCCCGATACCAAGCCCTAAAGAATCCATTTTAATGATGGATTCTTGTCTGAAATCTAACAATGAAAGAACAGGTGCTATGCTGACTAATCTTGAGGGTCCCGAATGCATGTCTCTAGCCTCATTAGTCCAATGTAAGAAAAACCATCTTTCTTCATCATATCTGTCAAGGGCTAGCTAATTTTCCCAAAATCCTTAATGAACCTTCTATATAAATCCTATGAAACCCCACAATTCTTTCATGGTAGAAGGAAGTGACCAATCAACTAGGGTTGAAAAATGGATCTGATTGAATTGGACATAGGTATATCCAAATTTGATTGTTTACATTCGAATCCAAATTGACTCATATCTTTTGGATATCTAGTAAATTTGAATAAAATTCGGATTATAATCGGATATTAAATAGTATAAATAAATTAGACTAAAAATGACCAAAATATTATATATTATTAATAAGATGAGCTAAAAATGACATTAATATTATATTTTATGAACAAAATGAATTGAAATTTAGTTGCATAAAACTTGAGGATGGGTCCTTTTAAGACCAACTTCAATGAAAGATTTAATATAACTTTTAAGTATATATGAGCATATATATTTAAATTGAATCAAATTGAATTATATCAGATCAGATAGGGGTAGTTCCATATTTGATCCAATTATTAATGGATCGAATTCGGATCACCCTTAATAGGATCAAAATCAGATAATTAGATATTGTTTGCAACCCTGCAATCAAGTATAGCTTTGATCTTCTTCGGGTTAGCCGATACCCCTTCTATAGAAATTATATGACCTAGACACTATCTTTTGTCTAGCAAAAATACACTTGCTTCTTTTGACAAAAAATGTATTAGATTTCAATAGCTCAAAGGAAATTTGAAGATGTGTAAGATGATCCCCAAGGGTTTTGTTGTTCACTAATATATCATTAAAGAAAACTATGTCTTAAATGAGGTCTAAACACATCATTCATCAAACTTTGGAATGTAAAGGAGAATTTATAAGGCTAATCGACATTACTAGGAACTTATAATAACCTTCATGAGTCCTAAATGTTGTTTTGTGTACATCCTCTTCATTCATTCTTATTTCCTAGTACCCAACCTTCAATCCAATTTAGAGAAATATATTTTGCCCCATGTAACTCATCTAATAACTCTTCAATAACAAGGATCGGAAATCTACCCTTAACTATTTTTGCATTTAATTATTTGTAGTCTATACACATTCTCAAAGTGTTGTCCTTTTTTTAACTAACACAATTAGGTAAGAGAAATGGATAACACTTGGCCTGATGACCCCATTATCCAACATTTCTTAGATCATTTTTATAATTTAAGCTTTTTGCAAGGCAAGGTATCTATAAGGCCTGATTAATCAGTTTAGTTCCTTCCTTACGAATGATTCTATGGTCATGTGTTCTTGGTGGGATTAAGTTCTTAGGTTCAACAAATATATCAGTGAAAATAATCATCAAGCAATTGAGTAAGTTCTAGGTGGTTTACCTCCTTAGTACATAGTTGTTGAGTGGCCTTGAGAGCCACCAATTGGAAAATTCCATGCTTTTTTACATGTAAAGAGCATATGCGTGTTGCAACAATTTGAGATGGCTTCCTAAGTATCTTTTGCATTCTTTTCCCAGACTAGCTGGACATATGATTGCTTAATTAGACCCTCTAAGAACAATAGTTTTGCCTTGCACCTTGAATTTCATTCTCAATTGAGAGAACTTTCATTTGATTATTCCCAATGTAGATAATCATTGCACACCCAAAATGATATCACATCCTCCCAATGGTATGACCATGGAATTAGCCTTAAACTCAACTCCTGAAACTTCCATGTGACATATTGTTACAAGTCTTTGATGTGCTCAGACATTTACCATCTATTACAACCACTATTTGGCGGGCAATTGGTTCTACCTTGAACCTCACCCATTTGATAACCTCCAAGTCCACAAAATTGTGGGAACTTCCAATGTGAATGAGAATGGCCCTTTTATTGGAATGACTAGTTACCTTCATATTATGAAGGGTGGGAATTCTTGTTAAAGTACATAGTGAAATCTAGGGGTTTTGAAATAGTTCAATGGAGGTTGATTCTTTTAAGAGTGCTTCCACATTACCTTGCTCTCCAATTTCTTGATCTTCTGCCTCCTCATTCACTTCAATCATAAATAGTTGTTTCTTCTTACACTTATGTCCTGGTGTGAACCTCTCTACACCAAAAACAAAAGCCTCTTTCTCTTGTTTTGTCCATATACTCAGTAGTTAAGAGTTTATTGGTGATTTTGATTATAGAGTTGGGGGAATTAGAAGATTGTGTTTAAAAGAAGAGATTGGCTTAGGGAAGGGACTACTCATATTAGGTGGGTTTTATAAGGAAGGTTAGACAAGATTGGGGTAGAGTTAGAGGGAAAAGATAACTTGGTTTTCTTAGAGATCTTTTGTTTCTTTTGTCTTGGACCCCTACATTGAGTTCTCGAATTCATGCTAAGCTTAAACCATGTAGTAAGGTTTTTGGCATGAACTATTAGACAATGTATGCCTTCAACTCTAATCAAACTTGTGTATTATAACTTTTGTTATTGAATAAAATTAGATCATTATTATTTCATGTTTATCTATGGTATGTTTTTTGTGTATTACACTGTAAATTGGACATTTGTGAGACTTATGCTAGTTTAGAATGTTCTCAGTCATTAAATAAACTTAGAGAGTTTATCTTAATAAGGTTGACACTGATGTATTGCCAAATACTTGGAGCAGTCTGTCTCAACTTCTAGGGTTAGACCTAAGGTACAATCAGTGGGTGTTTTAAGAAATACCAAACAAGGACCAATTTCCAATTATGCCGTGAACCATGGAGATAGATGGAAAAATTGGAAAGTTGCACTTAACCCAAACTAGATAATGATACTACACTAATTGTTGGATTGGCTTGCTTTTGATATACCAGCCACTGAAATCCTCTAAGGGTCAAATACTTGGGTATGTTAGAGTAGTTTGGAATATCACTTGAGTGGGTGATCATTGTGATACGGTTAGCCGCTTTGTTAGACAAAGAGAATATCCTAGCTTACACTCTAATGGAAACATAAATTTGGTAGTAGTAGATTTTAATGTGTTATGAAATCATTTTGTAAAATATATTTATATTTATAATAAGTTATTTTATGAAAAATGTTTGCAAAAAGTTTTAATCCAAGGATCCATATGAAAAAGGAGGCATAAATGTTGAAGCAACTAGTCTCTTCTAGAAGTAGATTAGAAGGGGATGCAAAGCTCTAGAAGGAATAGATGTTATACTTATAAAATCAAAACTATGTGAAATAGATATAGATAGAGCTGGTAATTTAACAATGTGTGCAAAGAAACACAACATATGTGAATGTGATGAGACCATTTGTCACAACAAAAGAAACTTTTGTAGTTAGGACTACATCCCACAAAGGCACATATGGTAGATTGAGTTGATAGTTTTATGCATTTATTGGGAGGAAGATGCACAAAGCATACACAACAAAGACATGAAACATAGAGAAGTCAGAAGGATGATAAAACAAAGACTAGTGAAGAGATACACAACGGTGCTAGCCGCCTTCACCGAAAAGGAGCATGGAAATCTTGTAGGAGGGTCTGTAAAATAATTAGAATATGCCTATTTTTGCGTTCAACCACCCCATTTTTTTGGGGAGTACCAAGGCAAGATTTTTTACATAATTCTTTGTTTCAAGTAGGTTTGAAAGTCCCCATCAAAATACTTTTCCTCTAAATCTGAATGTGGGGTGCAAATGGTAGCTTTAAACTATATAACAATATGAGCTTGAAAGATTTTGAAAATTGGAAATACCTATGATTTTTTATGAAGAAAATAAATCCAAGTATAATGAGTGAAATCATTAATAAATATAAAAATGTATTTAAAACCGAATCATGAGATAGCCAAAGACAACTAAAATCAACATGTATTAATTGAAAAGGTACAAAAGCATGTTCAGAAGAAGTAGGAAAATCAAAACATCAATCTTACTCAAGCAACAAGTTATGCAAGGTTTGTTAACATCTTTAAAAGAAGCAAGCAATGAGGTTAAACAACTAGAAGAAAATAAGTAATCTAATTTCTTAGAAGAAGGAAACCAAGGCATCAATTCCATAAGTGTTGGTCCTATATGTTTTAATGATAACAAACTCATTGATAGTATTAATGACTGATTCTAAGTGTGTAGCTGTTTCCATTGAGTTAGAATAGTTTAATACATGCTATGAAGAAGCAAAGAATGGATGAAGAGTTGGGCAGTTGTTGATCTAATTGCATCTCTCCAAAGTAGATATCCACTACTAAATAGCAAGAGAAAAAGAAGCACACAAGTCCCAATGGTTTATGTTGCATCAGATTTAAGATTTAATGTAAATCACAAGCATGAGATGCACACTATAAGCTTGGCCTCAACAAATCTCAGTAAAGCCAACCTTAGAGACCAATGGTTAGAACTATCTCTAGTTCTTAGGTTTTCCTAGACTTCAAAAGTAAATAAATCTTAGTTTGGAAGCCTAGAGAATTATGTTGTGAAATGTTAGAATGAAAATAGTCAAGTTTCTAAGGTTACGAATAGTGAATAGTTGATTGTAAAAAATGACGAGTCAACTACACTTGAAAGTTAGTGTTTGTGAAAAATACTATTCACGAGTCCACTACCCTTGATAGTCAAATCTAGTTTTGATGGAAACATTGTTTATGATTCAACTATAGGGAAAGATGAATCGACTATGCTTGATAAATGAGAGTTGGTATGAGTTGATAGTCAACTATCATAAGAGAGTAATCAATATTGGAGAAAAAGAGATTCCCTCTTGCAAGTGCTAATTGACTACTAACTTGAAGTAGTCAACTAATTGTAGCAAATTGGAAGGCATAATGGTTCTTTCTTCTCATAGTATGCCTTTTAATGTTTGAGAGCTTAATCTAAATATTACGAAGAAAAGATTGAATCCTTTCCAATGTCTCTTTAATAATCAAATGCTCTCACCACTATAAATAAATGGTTTTGGCTTGGAAGAAAAACAAGAACATGATTTATGAATATCAACTTAGTTAAGAGAGCATTATGAGAAATAGTCTTTAATAAGAAAAAAAATTGTGTTAAATTAGTTAGTGTGAGACAAACTGACTAGCCACTTGGCTTATTTGT
Organism: Nelumbo nucifera; assembly: GCF_000365185.1. The sequence goes on from NW_010729670.1 coordinate 27,514, forward strand.
TTCTCACTGAGATTTGTGAAGCTCTTCTTGTGTTTGAGCTTATAATGTTATGCATCCTCTTGCTTTGGTATTAGTTTATTCTATATTTGCTTTTATTAGCCTGTTAAGAGCCATTATTGTTGTATTGTGCTTTACATTATATTATTTGTTGTATTTAAGGTATTCAAAGAAGGGAACACCATTGTAGGTTGGTATAGCATTGGGTAAGTCTATCTTGGTCTAGTAGGCACTTGGAAGACTTGTTGGTTGTAAAGGTTTGATTGGCACCTGGGAAGTCCAGTTGGTGGTTAGTAGAACTCTTAAGAGGTTGCCTAAGGCAAGGACACAAGCCCTTGTTGGCCAGAATTCTAGAAAATTCCTTATGTGCCTTACTTTCTTGCAATATTCTCTTTACTTGTTTGTTCTTATTTATTTGATTGCATTACTATCCACCACATTTGCATAGCACACATACACAACCCTCACTTAATTGTTCTTGCATTTATCATTCCAAAAGCCTTTAGGAAGGAGGAAACATTTCTATTACCATATCACCCTCTCTTAGGTTAGGTTATTTAAGCAACAAGTGGTATTAGAGCAAGTTTACCTTGAATCAACTTAACATCTAGGTGATTAGAATGGCCTCCCAAGAAAGTACTTCTTGTTTTGAGGAGTATTCAATCTATTTGTGAGTAGGGAGGTAAGGCTACGTATGGGGGTCTCCTTGAATGACAAAGGAAAGCCAGGAGCAGGAGGTAGGCTAAATGCTAGGGCAAATGAGGTGATAGAATGATGATATCGTTATTAGTTGGACCCCTATTTATAGGGAGAGACCCCAAGGTCCCGAAAGGAATGAGCCAAAAGTGTTTGATTCCCATTAGGGAAGGGAATCTTAGATTTGGTGTCAGTTGTCAGGGAACACTGCTAGGGTTTTGTTATGTGTCTTATGAGATATCTCAAGGATGAGCTTTCCTTTCGTCTGAGGATTCTCATAATACAAGTGTGCTACTTCCTTTTGTGAGCCTTTTAAACTAACGTGGCGCAGATGTCATTACTTATCTCGTGTGTTCTCTCTAAACCTATGAGGCACGTGTTTAGAGAAGATGTGTTATTAGTGATGCATGTGTTTAGAGATCTTGAGGTTTCGTTACATGCGTTATTAGTGACACATGTGTTTCTTTTACTCATTTCTGACCTGCGATGGGCTTGAGATCATCGCGGTTGTGTGATGGCTTTAAGCTCATTACAAGTCTGCATGGGTTTTGAGCTCATCGTAACTCATTTCGGGTCATGAGTTCATTGCATGTCTACGCAAGTTCCAAGATCATCACAAATGTGTGCTGAGTTATGAACTCATTGCAAGCACTCATGTTGTATTGGTTTAGCACCTTCTGTGCTCCGATGGTCTAGGTGACCATCATACACCTACATTATTTACTTTCACTCTTTGATGTTATTAATTACTCATATTGGAAGGCAAGAATGAGGGTCTACCACATCTCACTCGACTATAAGCTTTGAAAGTTAGTTGAGAATGGTCTCTCCATGGAAGGGAAATAGGATGAAAAACCAAGGATTAAAGTATTAGTATTAAATACTATATAAGTCAACATGGATACATATACAGATATAAATATGAATACGGATATGAGTACACTTTGGAAATACATGGATGTAGATGAAAAATATGGAAATGCTTGGATACACTAGGAAACACATACAAATTTCAAAAATACATTAATAACACTAAATAATGTATCACTATATATAAGAAGTATACATACACACACACACACACATATTAATGGTGTACAAGAAAAAAATGTATTACAATTAATGTAACAGAACACATAGACATCATACAATGCATTAATTAAGAGTCCAAGACACAAAACATATGGACCTATTATATTTAATTATTGTAATTATTGAGAAGCCTATATTTGTACATATTTTCATACCTCTAACTTGATGATTTTGGTAATAATGTTTTTGGAATTAGCATGGTATTGCACTAATTATGATGAAATTGTCTTGCAAGGTGATTTAGAGCTTAATTGTGAAATTTTAAGGAAGAGTTCGATTTAATTGATCAAGATAATCATAGAGAAAGGGCCATGTAGCAATGGTGCTCCTGGATGTAGCCATGAAGGAGAGAAGCCATTGAAATCGGATTTAATATGTATGCATAAAAATCAGGAAATTTCTTGTTTTGATATAGTTCCCTTATTTTAGTCATAACTCTCTACCAATAACTCGGATTGAGGTGATTCAAACGGATAATTAAAGTTACGAGTTAGGGCTACAACTCTTATGTTTATCACTCACCCTAATTCCGCCGCCAACCAAGTGAAATTTGAGCTACAATTTTCGGGTCTAGCAGTTGGTAGTGCAGAAGAGATTGGAATTCAACTAAGATAAAGACTAAGAGAACTAATTTGTGTTGAATTAGGAGTCTGCATTGAGAAGCAATTGAGGGGAAGATGCACTACAAAAAAGAACATAGACTCAAGGCATGGGGGCACATCCTTAGAGAAAATTCAGCAGAGAAGAGAAGAGAAAGCAGGCTCAGCACACCAGAAGAGAAGAGGAAGCAATTTTAGCATGCTAGAGAAGGAGAGGAAGAATCTGAATCCAAGAGGGGGGAAGGCTTAGTTGTTGCACTTGTCTTCGACCTCCAAAGGTTAAAGTTTTCTTGTTATTCTATTCATTCTTTGATGTGCTCTTTTTGTGTTTCCCTTTTAATTTTCTTGAGTATGTTGAATTTAATGATGTCTAACTAAATTCTCTTAGCTAGGGTTTAGATGGATTTTGATCTTAAGATTATATAGTTATTTGTTTAATTCAATTCAAGACCTTTATTATTTGCATGAGAAATTTTTATTCCTATGCTTAATGCTTTAAAAGAATTGGACAATCTTTTAATGATTTGATGATTCATGCATGACTGACCAAAGGATTGTTATGAATTAGATCCCTAGGCAATAAAAATTGCATGATAGACTATGATATCGAAAAGTGATTAGCTCATGTGTGGGAATCGAAGAAGCTTAGTGAGTCAAATCCCCTTTTATGATTAGAGGTTTCCAAAGAATTTAATGCTTATTTTTCCTTTTGACAACCACTTAGAAATTTAATGGTAGAATTGGATTAATATAACTTGACAAAGCTTATTAATTAATTTAGGAAAATCCACCATCACATGCAAATAACTTTAATATACCTTAGGGTAATTTCGATCTTGAGTTGGATTAAATAGGTAATTATATAACCTTGATTTAATGAAATCTAAACCCTAGCTGCATTCATCCATCAATTCAATTTTTATTAAGTTCGTGGATTTGCATTAATTCTTTTAGTTTTTATTCATTCAATTGGTTCACAAGTTCAATTTAGGTTAGTTTAAAATTGATTTGGTACTGTGATTTAGTCTCTGTGGGATTGACACTTTTCTCATCATTTGACTATCAACTGAAAAATGTAAGATATGTGTAAAATCTAAAATGGCTAAGAAACCTTTCCCTAGTGTTTGAGAGAAATTCTCAACTTCTATAACTAATTCATTTTGACATTTGTGAACTCAATGGTTTATTAACTAGAGGAGGTAAGAGATACTTCATAACATTTATAGATGGCTTTTCTAGGTACACCAATGTCTACCTTATGAGAACTAAGGATGAAGCCTTTGACATGTTTAAACTGTAYAARACTGAARTTGAAAATCAACTAGAAAAGAAAATTAAAATCCTTAGAAGTGATAAGGGTGCTGAATACTTTAAAAATGAGTTTAATTCTTTCTGTGAAGAATTTGGAATAATACATCAGTGTTMTGCTCCCTATACCCCACAACAGAATGGCTTGGCCGAAAGGAAAAATAGAACACTTACAGAAATGATAAACTGCATGCTGTTAAAAGCTAATGCACCCTTAAACCTGTGGGGGGAAGCACTCCTAACAGCCTGCCATTTACATAACAGAATTGTTTCTAGAGTTAATAACAAATGCCCATATGAGTTATGGACAGGAATAAAGCTTAATTTAGCATATCTAAAAGTGTGGGGGTGCTTAGCATATTATAGAGTTTCAGATCCTAAAAGAACTAAGTTAGGACTCAGAGCTAAGAGAAATATGTTTGTTGGATATGCAGAACATAGCAAGGCCTATAGGCTTCTAGACTTAGAGTCCAACATAATAATTGAAACTAGAGATGTTGAATTCTTTGAAAATAAACTGTGTTCTAAACCTATAGAAAATGAATTCACAGAAAATGATAGAGAACATAAAAGAGAAACTCAGGTCTCAATACCTGTTGATAATAATGAGACTTAAAGAAGAAATGACACAACTGTAATACCTACAATAGGACCTAGAAGAAGTCAAAGACAAAGAACAGAGAAACACTTAGGTTCAGATTTTATCTCTACTTAGTCAATTGTATTTTTGGTTGAGGCTGATAGAGAGAAGATTTTAAATAAGATACCCATTGGCCCGAACATTGAAAATGATCCAAAAACCTTTAGTGAAGCCATGACCTCTAGAGGTGCTGTCTTTTGGAAGGAAGCTATAAATGATGAAATGGATTCAATAATGTCAAATAACACATGAGTACTAGTAGACCTGCCTCCAGGATCAAAACCAATAAAATGTAAATGGGTGTTTAGAAGAAAATACAAGACTGATGGAACTGTACAAACTTTTAAGGCTAGATTGGTAGCCAAAGGATTAATCAAAAGGAAGATATTGAT
>NW_010729672.1:31877-41884 GCF_000365185.1 Nelumbo nucifera
CAATGTGTTAGAAATAACTTTGTAGTTTTAATTTCAGTTTTTCATTAGTTTTACATTTCGGTTGATCAGATAACAGTAGACTGATTTATTACTAGTAGTTGCTACATAAGTCCTCGTGGGAATGATACTCTACTCACTACTCTATTACTTGAGCGGCTAGTGCACTTGCTAGTGTCACCATGAGCCACACATCACAAGTAGGAACCCCTCCTCTTGCCTGGGCATTCTCCTCTTCCTTTACACTTGAACTTCTCAAGAATAGCCATCCGTCTTACCTGGGGGCAGAATCCAACCGAAATTAAGTCTAAAAGATTGCCAAAATAAAAATAACATAAAAGAAAATAAAGAAAATGAAAGGGGTGGTTTATTAAATCTAGTGGCAGTAGTTGTAGATTGGCTGAATTGCTTACAGGAACCCCTCCGGACAAGATCTGGGCATCCTTCCTTTATACAACCCTTGAACTCCTCAAGAAACCTCAGCCTTGTGAACTGAGTGAATTGACTAACCCCTTTTCCAGGGCCCTTGTGGTCCTTTTTATAGAGAAGGGTGGACAAAGTTGGGATTAGAGAAAAAGAGAGGGGCGACAGCTGGGTTTTTGCAGAAATATGAGCACCCTAAGGTTGAGAATGGAGGGTTAGGATTGTTCTATGGTGATCCTAAGGCTGAGAAGAGAAGGAGAGGGTTCCCAATATTATGTAGCGATGAGATTTGGGCACTCAGAATGAAGGGTGCAGATTTGGGTGCCTATAGTTGGAGAAGGGTGATTGGTCTGTTTGATGTGGTGCCTTAAGGTGATTGGTTGAGGTCTAAGGAGTGAGGTGTAAGGCTAGGATGCTGTTTAGGCAGACATCTAAGGGTATGAGAGGTTGCTAAGGCTTGGATGGTTGAGATTAGAGGTTAACAGAGAGTGGAGGGTGGAGATTTGATAACCTAGGGTGGCTAGGGTTTGTTAGAGGTGAAAAGAATGAGTGGGGAGGCGCCCTAGGGTTTGCTAAGGAGAGGGGAATGTGCTTATACAGTAGGAGGGGCACCTATCTGGGTTTGGCAGATAGGAGGCACCCTCCTGTGCTCAGTTTTTCACAGAATCACCTGTTCTCTCAGTTGGAATTTATACCAACTTCCCAAAAATTGTATTTCAGCCCTAAAACTTCACCAGTTTTCCCCAGGATTTGCATAGGGACCTCAAAGGTCACAATATTGAATTTAACTGGGATAAGGGCACATTTTAACTATTCTAAGGCCAAAAATACCCCTGAAATGATGCCCTTAAGGCATCAAAATACAAAGTTATCACCTACATCTGGGGAATACATTTCTCAACACATCACAGTGATCCTCTATTTTCTTTGCCTTCACTATGATGTCTTCCATATAACATTCTATGTCTTTGAAGGAATGGAAAGATCCATCGTATGGACACCCAAATAAAGCATAATGGAATGGGCAAATTTCAAAAAATTTCTCTCCTTCCTACAACTGGGAATCGCATTCCCAATTTTAGAAAACTAATTTTCAAGGATCAATCTTGAATCAAGAACTGAACCAGATCTGAACAAAACCGTAGGAGAGGGAAATACCTGATACGGAGAATTAGTATCCCCCAACGAAGGTGTTCACGCCCAGAAAAGTCACCAAAGATTGCTCCTACTGAAGATGGCGCATTGTAGGATGGAGCAGAATCAGCGATGTTCTTCACAAGAACTGGATCCTTCGCAAGAACCCACTAGACGGCAGGTGAGCACAACTTCTTTTCAATTCTTTCTCAAAGAACTGAAATCAAGAACGCTTCTTGATGACTCCCACATGAGATGAGATGAACTGCTAATGGTGGCGGTGGCAGGAAGGAAGCGGTAGGGAGAAATTGGCACAGTCTCACTGTAAGCTAATTTCTCTCTTCTGTGTTGTATCTGTATCTCAGATGAGTGTGTTTAGAAGCTGCCGCCCCCTCCTCGTTTTATAACCCTAAAGGGATCAGCTCCTAATCCTATTAGGAGATGTTGATCCCTTTAAGTGATAAGGTAGAGTCCTTATCTAATCTACAGATCATGATCAGCCCTCCTAATTTGATTAGGACTTTCTAATTTTGAATTATATTCAAATCTGGACTCTTACTGAGTGGATAGGGATTTCCCTTATCCTTTAAGGCTGGTCCATATCTCAGATTCGCCCCATTCAAGCTAATCTAATTAGCCCAGCTCGTATTGGGCTTTTGGCCCATTAAGTGTATGTACTCACTTAAGCCTTCCAAATTGCTGCTTAGTTGGGCTTTCTCTGTATGGCGTAGGACCCAAACGTTGATCTACACATAAGCCACAAGGGTTCGGCCCAGCCTCTGTCACAAGGCCTAGCCGAATTCACTAGAAAGCCCAATGAACCCCTTGAGCCCATCATATGGACTCTATGGGCCCAACACTTACACTAAGTTGTCCTTGGGCCAAGCTACCTTGTAACACCCAAGGACTATGGGCAGATGCAAGATTAGCCCATCAGGTTTAACCTTCAATGGCCTTACACTTAACCTCTTAGCCCATAATGATCAAACACTGCCCGACAAAGGAGGACCTCTCCCCCGACTGCAAGGTATAGTGCTGCACTCTCCTCTTACATGGACCTTGGGGATTAAAACCTTTTGCAAACACTTTTTGCAAACCTATATATCTATTATATAAATATATTTTGCAAAACGAAATTTCAACGATTGAAATTAACTGCCGATAGTTTTGGTTTCCATCAGATAGTGTGCATTTCCCTGATCATTACCTTTGTCCGACAAAGGGGCTGATCTTGTCACTATGATCACCCACTCAGATGGGTTAATGAACCATCTCAACATACCCAGGTTTTGATGGCCCAATCCGCCACCCAGTGTGGTACCATAATCGAGTCTAGGGGTCAGGTGTAACAATCCAGTTTTGCCCACTAATCGCCAAGGTCCAAGGCAATATTGGAATTCTGGTCCGGTTCAAGGTCTCAAGCTGATCCCACACTACATGTACCTTGGGTCTCACCCTGGCGGCAGAGATAGGCCACCCCAACCGACTTGGCGGTACATCAGTGTCAGCCTTATCAGGGTAGGTCTCCCCAGACCGACCCACTGGCCATGAATGTTCTAAACCAACATAAGTCTCATAAGTGTCCAGTTTTAAGGGTATTACACAGAAACACACCACATAACATGAATCAAATATGCACTTTATTCATTTACAATAAAAGTCATAAGTACATCAAACTGATTGGAGCTAAGGCCATACAAAACTGTTTAACAGCTCCCACTTGCACTTAGGTCCAATCTAGAATAAGCCGAAGTCCCATACTTTCCACGTGTTTCTCAAACACTTTCTATTTGAGTAGCTTAGTCAATGGGTCTGCAGCATTCTCCACTGAAGCTACCTTTTGAATCAGGACATCCCCTCTACCAACAATCTCCCGCAGTTCGTGGTGCTTCCTCTCGATGTGCTTGGACATCGAGTGGGCTTGTGGCTCCTTAGCCTGAGCAATGGCCCCATTGTTGTCGCACAGCAACGGGATGGGTGATGTACTTAAGTATGCATTTAACAGGGGTCCAATGCTCCTGCCCTGGGTTGGCCTGAAATCTGCTTACTACACTCACCGCATGAGCAATATCGAGGCGAGTGCACAACATGGCATGCATGATGCTCCCCACAGCTGAGGCATAGGGAACATTCTTCATGTCCTCGATCTCCTTAGATGTCTTGGGAGACATCTTCTTGGAGAGAGCAACTCTGTGCCTGAAAGGAACATTTCCCTTCTTAGAGTTCTCCATGCTGTACCTTTTGACAATTTTGTCAACGTAAGCATATTGGGATAATCCTATTATCCTATTCGATCTATCTCTATAGAGTCGAAGACCCAGTATATAAGACGCTTCTCCAAGATCTTTCATGGAGAATTGCTATGAAAGCCATATTTTGACCAAGGTCAACATTCCTACATCGTTCCCAATGAGTAGGATATCATCCACATACAGAACCAAGAATGTAACTTTATCCCCACTGGACTTGTATACACAGGGCTCATCCGGGTTCTGCTCAAAAACAAACATTTTGATGGCAGAGTCAAACCGGATGTTCCAACTCCTAGAAGCATGCTTAAGTCCATATATGGATCTATTAAGTTTACATACCATGTGTTCCTAACTAGCAGCAATGAAGCCTTGTGGCTGCTACATGTAGATATCTTCAATAAGATCTCCATTCAGGAACGCAGTTTTGACATCCGTTTGCGAAATCTCATACTCATGGTATGTTGCTACAGCTAGCAGGATCTTAATGGATTTAAGCATGGCGACGGGCGAAAAGGTTTCCTCATAATCGATGCCCTCTTTTTGAGTATACCTTTTCACCACCAAGCGAGCCTTGTAGGTCTCAACATTGCCATCGGGGCCCTTCTTCCTCTTATAGATCCATTTGCAACCAATTGCTTTTACCCCAGCGGAAGGATCTACTAGATCCAGACTCCATTGGCCTCCATTGAATCCATCTCAGCTCTCATGGCATCTACCCACTTCTAGGAATCTATGTCCAACATAGCTTCTGCGTAAGTCACAGGATCATCCTCACTAGCCCAGGCTTCCACTAGGTAACTATCATGGTCATAACCATAATGGACTGGTGGCCTGGATACCCGGGTAGATCTTCTAGGTTGGTCACTACCTGGAACATTTGGGACATCTCCCACTACTCCAAAGCTCTCCTCATAAAGAACAATTTCCTGACGATGATTGTTCAGGATGTAATCCTCCTCCAAGAAATGGGCATTACGACTACAGAACACCTTCTGTTCTCCTGGGTCATAGAATAGATAGCCCATAGAGCTTTTGGGGTAGCCTACGAATGGGCAACGGCTGGTTTGGGATTCTAGTTTGTCTGGGTTCGTTCTTTTAACGTGTGTCGTACAACCCCAAATCTTCAAGTGTCTGACACTTGGTTTCTTTCCGCTCCAAAGTTCATATGGAGTGCTCGGAACCTATTTGGTTGGAACCCTATTCAGCACGTAAATCATAGTTTCTAATGTGTATCCCCAAAATAATGTGGGTAACTCCGAGTGTGCGAGAAGTGTCTGGACCATATCATGTAAGGTCCTATTCCTCCTCTCTGAAACACCATTGAGTTGTGGTGTAGCAGGTGGAGCTAACTGTGATACTATCCCGTTGACTTTTAGGTAGTCCCTAAATTCGTCAGAGAGATACTCGCCACCTCGATCGGATCGAAGGGTCTTAATTTCTTTCCCCAACTATTTCTCGACCTCTTGTCTAAACTCTTTGAACTTTTCAAAGGATTCAGACTTGTGTCTCATTAGGTACATGTAACCATATCGCGAATAATCATTAGTGAAAGTGATGAAATATACGTGTTGGTTAAGAGTCCTAACATTTAGGGGCCCGCATACATCACTATGTATAAGGTCAAGCGTGCCCATACATCTTTTAGGCTTGCTGTCGAATGGCCGTTTTGTCATCTTACCACGAAGGCAAGGCTCACAGGTGGGAAGATCTTCTATAGTTAAAAAATCCAAAGGACCATCCTTTACCAACCTTGTGATTTGGTCAATACTGACATGGCCAAGACGTTAATGCCATAGGCACGTGGGATTAATGGTATCACGAGTTCTTTTGGGAACGTCAACCGACGTAGTTTTGGATATGTTGGTTTCTAGAGAAGGATGTAGAACATAGAGACCATTCTCCAGTTCCCCGTATGCGAGGAATTTGTTGTTTCTTTTAATAGTAATCGTATTACTAAAGAAATCAAAATATCCATCAGCACACAGTTTTGAGATAGAAATTAAATTTCTTCTTAAATTCTGTACATAAAGACAATCTTTATGTGCAAGTGATCCTTCTTTAAAAAACAATTCTACGGTTCTGATGGCTGTAGCTGCAATGCTTGCAGAAGTTCCTAAGAAGAGCGTCACCTCTCCCTCACTAAGTCTTCTGCTTATTCTGAAACCCTGCAATGTGTTACATGCATGAGTCGAAGCCCCGGAGTCAATACACCAAGAAGCAGAAGTAACCAACAAATTGGTTTCTATGACACAGGATTCGGGATTACCTTTCTTGGATTCCAGGTAGGCAGGACAGTTCCTTCTCCAGTGGCCGGTCTGGTGACAAGGGTGAGAGGCATTGGATGCCATGTCCTTCTTCTGTCTCTTGGATTTGTTGCCCTTTTCCTGGGGCTTCTTGTTAGACCTCCTCTTCTTGCCACGCTTGCCTGCTTCCATAAGCATGGCGATGGGCTCATCCTTACGAATCAGTTTGTTCATGTTATAATTCATGACAAACTAATAGTAGGACAGAGGTAAAGAATTCAGAATGGCATCTACCTTGGTGACGTGGTCTAGCCCAGACCCTAGGGCCTCCAACTCGTTTATGTATCCCATCATCCGAAGACAATGGTCATGCACTTGCTGTCGCTTGGTCATTTGAGCGGTCATGAACTACTTCAAGACCTTCTGCCGAGTAGAATGATTCTGCTCTTCATACCTAGTTTTCAGACTGTCCAATATGTTCTTGGCTATTTCAAAATGATCAAACTGCCTCTGCATTGGATTGTCCAGAGAAGCTATGATATAGCAGCGGGCCAGGGAGTTCTCTTCCTCCCACTCAAGGTAGTGCCTTCTGCGGGCCTCAGAAGCTCGATCACCCGAATGCTCCGGGGCGGGGTTTTTGGCAACTTTATCCAATTTTTCAGAAGTCAGTACTAGCATAAGGTTATGGTACCAGTCAGCATAATTAGGGCCTTTAAGTTTGTTGTTATCAAGAAGCTTGGCGAATTGTCCATTAGCCATTTTCTGGTAAAATAGCAAGACATCAGTCCACAACCTAATTTGATTAATGTTATCTACATAAATATGGCTTTTAATCTATGTTCCATTTCCATTTGTTCATCACCAAGATTTCCCTCCTATCTCAGAGATAGAGACAGCGACAATTATGTCTCTTGGAAATGTGGAAAACCACATAGGGTGCATGGTGCCAACTGTTTCAGCTGCATAACCCCACCACCTTTTTGTGAAGGATCATATCCACTCATCACATGAGCTTTCCCTTTGGCCTCTGTTAGACAAGGTTCATAGCCGTTTACGGGTAAACCTTTCTGTCTAGTGAGTGCTCACCCATCATATTCAACCACGCCAAGGTACTGTGAGAGAGTTCCCATTTTTCTGGTGAAGCCCTTCCCACATCGGTCTATGACGTCCCTATCATCATATGAAACAATCCAACAGATCCAGCAGCAAATGACGGACCTGTCTTCATGCTAATGATGGAAGGCTTTTATAGAGTCCATCATATGGATCTCCCTATCCACATGCACTCATATTTCAGGAGGGAACAAGTTACACCCTAGTTTTAGGTCAAACCTGAGTGGCTCCCACTAGTTTTCATAAAACCAGATTTCTGGTGGCCCAATTCGGCTAGGGTTTCCGCACGTGTCCTTTTCAGGGGTGTGGGGCCCACCACGAAGGGAAGGTCATCCAATGACCATAAGGGACACCATGGAAATGATGTGCATTCAGCAATGGTGTGTGCAAGAGCCAATATCGAATCTGCATGGGCCAAGTGCTTATGGCCCATGAACGCAACACATCACACATCCATACATCACATGCAAGAAAATATGATCCAATCAATTAAATATCTGTGAAACCCATTTTAAAGCCCATTTAAAGTCCATAATATTAACATTTAATATTGTCTAGGTATATGGGCTGAATGGCAGTTAGCAGTTCGGCCCATATAGCTTTCATGCGAATGGTGGGCTTTTGCAATTTTAACAATTTAAAATTGGGCCTTATAGGTTGGGTCGAATTAGTACTTGCAATTAAACATCAATCCCGGACCCAAAAGTAGGAGAAATCAGGACTGAAATCAGCCCCATCGAACCCTAGATTCGGTCCAACAGATTTGGTCCAAATCTGGTTCGAATTGGTCTGGGTTTGATTTTTAATTCAAGATTAATGATCTGAAATTAAATACTGATAAAGAAAAACATAAATCAGTCAAGTAGGGATGTTCGCACACTCCATCCTGCAAAATAGAGGTTAGTCCTTTGCAGTTTCACAAACTGCAAATCGTAGATAGCGATTTTCATATCTGCGAATTCTCCTTCCAGTGCCGCCAACTTCGATCGAAAATAATACAGAAATAGAAAAAACTAATTTTCTATTAATTATTAATCAGATCGAATCCTATACATCCAGTCTAAAAATAAAAAAAAAAATTATTTACAGACCAAATGTTAAGAATGAACAAGAATCTGCAAATCGCAGATATCCACGTGTCAAGAATAAAAGATTTCGATCTCCATTGTACGAAGAGCCCATAAATCAAGAAAATTATAAAGAACCATTCCATATAAAATTCAGATTTATATAAAATTTAATTCCAGATCATTCGCCCAAATTTATGGGAACAATTTCCTAAAAACCAAAAATCTGCGCAAATAGGGTAGAACGCCTTCTGCCATTTGTGCAGGTTCAGATCTGAACAATTTTGATCCAAGATTTGAACCATGGCTCTAATACCATTGACGGAATGGAAAGATCCATCGTATGGATGCCCGAATAATGCGGAATGGAATGGGCGAATTTCAAAAAATTTCTTTCCTTCCTACAACTGGGAATCGCATTCCCTATTTTAGAAAAATAATTTTCAAGGTTCAATCTTGAATCAAGAACCGAACCAGATCTGAAAAAACCATAGGAGAGGGAAATACCTGATATGGAGAATTAGTATCCCCCAACGAAGGTGTTCACGCCCAGAAAAGTCACCAAAGACTGCTCCTACTGAAGATGGCGCATTGTAGGATGGAGCAGAATCAGCGATGTTCTTCACAAGAACTGGATCCTTCGCAAGAACCCACTAGGCGGCAGGTGAGCACAACTTCTTTTCAATTCTTTCTCAAAGAACTGAAATCAAGAACGCTTCTTGATGACTCCCACGTGAGACGAGATGAACTGCTAATGGTGGCGGCGGCAGGAAGGAGGCGGTAGGGAGAAATTGGCACAGTCTCACTGTAAGCTAATTTCTCTCTTCTGTGTTGTATCTGTATCTCAGATGAGTGTGTTTAGAGGCTGCCTCCCCCTCCTCCTTTTATAACCCTAAAGGGATCAGCTCCTAATCATATTAGGAGATGTTGATCCCTTTAAGTGATAAGGTAGAGTCCTTATCTAATCTGCAGATCAGGATCAGCCCTCCTAATTTGATTAGGAGTTTCCAGTTTTGAATCATATTCAAATCTAGACTCTTACTGAGTGTATAGGGACTTTCCCTTATCCTTTAAGGCAGGACCATATCTCAGATTCACCCCATTCAAGATAATCTAATTAGCCCAGCTCGTATTGGGCTTTTGGCCCATTAAGTGTATGTGCTCACTTAAGCCTTCCAAATTGCTACCTAGTTGGGCTTTCTCTATATGGCATGGGACCCAAACGTTGATCTACACTTTAGCCAGCCCAGCCTCTTGAAGGGATGGGATATCCATCACATGGATGCCCAATTTATAGCGGAATGGATAGGGCGAATTTCAAAAATTTCTCCCATCTTTACAGGGAATCAAATTCCCTATATTTAGAAAAACATGTTTTACAAGGATCAATCTTGAATCAAGAACCAAACCAGATCTGAACCAAAAGGAGTAGGAGGGAAGATGTACCTGATACAGAGGAGCAATATCTCCCAATGGAGGTTTTCACGCCCAAGGAAGGATCCAAAATCTGCTCCCACTGAAGATGGCACAGTGTAGGATGGAGCAGAATCAGCAATGTTCTTCCAAAAGAACTTGACCCTTCGCAGGAATCAACTGGACGGCTTGTGATTACAGCTCCAACCAATCATTTCCCAAAAGATTGGAATCAAGATCAGATCTTGATTTCTCCCAAGAACTAGAGATCGAACTGAAGGTGATGGCGGCGGCAGGAAGGAAGCGGCAAGAGAGAATTCGCAGGGTGCAGAAATCTCTCTTCTTGTGATTTTCAGCTCTGAAGA
>NW_010729678.1:9042-44178 GCF_000365185.1 Nelumbo nucifera
AAATCTGGTCCGGTTCAAGGATTCAAGTAATCCCATACTGCATGTGCCTTGGGTCTCACCCTGGCGGCCGAGACAGGCCATCCCAACACTTGGTGGCACACCAGTATCAGCCTTGACAGGATAAATCTCACCAGACTTATCCAATGGCTGTGAATATTTAAAACTAACACGAGTCTCTATAAGTGTTTAGTTTTAGGGTCTTACACAGAATCATACCAAACAACATGAATCAAACATGCACTTTATTTATTTACACTAACTAACAAAAGTACATCAAATCGGATTGAAGCTAAGGAAATACAAAACTATCTCGCAGGGGTCTGTTAACTCATCATGATCTCGAGGGACTCGAGATTCGCTGGAGAGACCTCTAGAGTTGGTTATGCGGGAGTCAGTTACGTGGCACTTCAAGTTGCTGGTTTCGAACTAGTACTTCGGTCATTTAGTTCTGAACTGGCTTGGATACCGAGGTGCCTTGATGCCGAGGTGAGACTTGCGCCAAGGTGGCCCTGCTCCGAGGTGAGCCTTAAGTCGAGGCGGCCTTTATGCCGAGGTGACTGAATACGCGAGCTCAATTATTGCGAACTGAGTTTGTCAGGCTGAGTTGTCATCTCTTGGTCAGGTCGTGTCCATGTGTCCCCTTTTTACTAGGTTGGGCCAAATCACCCTTCATCAATTGCCCCCCACTCCCCGAGCTAGGGGTCCCGACCCGGTGCGGGGAGTTCATGACAAGCGCAGGTGGATTTGGCACGAGGTCATGGCGGCTTGTCGGGCGAATTATTGGTCGGACCTGTTTGGTCGCTCGACTCAACCAAGAATAACCCAGGTCACATCTAGTCTACGCGCGGACGTCACGCGATCTATAAACTCCGCGGACGTCAAAACACGCGCTAAACCGATTTCAACCTCGGGGGTCACACAACTGGTTTTCCTAGGAGCCGTTGGATCGCTTTGATCTCGACCTTGATTCTCAGACATCGCGGTTATAAATAGGGGGCCCGAGACTCATTTGCTTCGCCACAAATTCGCTAGCCTTCGGTCTGAGATCGCGCTCAAATCCTTTAGCTCGGTGTCTCTTCAGTTCGGTGTTCTTTCGAGATCATCTTCTTCTCCTCGGTCTTTCCTTTGGTGAGTCTTCCCTAGCTTTCTTTTCTGATTCCGTGTCTTTCCATGTCTAGCTTTAGTTTCGATAGTCTTTTAGATGGGAGCGGTGGATCCGTTGGGGCTGAGGTAGGTACCTCAGCTTAGGTCATAGATCGCCATACCGAAGAAGTTACTTCGGGTCAAGATGTGGTCCACGATCCTCCTAAGGTTGAATTACCCTGGGGGGAGCGAGAGGCCTCAGGTGATCTGGCGTCCACCTCGCATCGAGGTCGGCAGCCAGATAACTTTGGCCCGTCGACAATGACGGCGGACAGGCTCCTATCCCTAGTAGCTCGGTATAGGCTTCCAAACAAATTAGTCTATAGTATTCCCCTAGGTAACTTTCCTTGGGAGCACAGTCACGACGAGATCATGATCTTCGAGGAACAGCTTGTAGTTGGTCTTCGTCTTCCACTTCACCCCTTGATAGTCGAAGTCATAAAGCTTTTTAACATTTCCATAGACCAGCTGCACCTGAACCCCATCTATAACATAGTAGGAACAATCTCCCTTTTCCACGACTATAACCTTCCTCTCGGTCTTGATATCTTCTCTTGCATTCTCTCTATAAAGAAGAACTCATCCTGTGTTCTGCCCGAACACAGGCGAACTTACTACTTGTCCCATGTCCGGGCTTCAAACTCTTGCGCGAGCTCCCAAACAAGGTCCCAACCTAGAAAAGGTGTTACTTTGTGGTCCGCAACACTGAGGGGTGGCCTTTCCCGACCCACTGGAGGGCGACCATCCAAGACCCCGGTGTCAAGTTGGACCTGAAGACAAGGGAAGCGCTCCGATCTTGGGCGGAGCGCGGTCTGAAGTTCGTGGACTATGTGACAGAGGACAAGCTCGTACAGGCCGGTCTGAGTCCTAGTAGGTCGTCATTTGTTGTATTTCCTTTGCTTTATCTTGGTATTGTTTCTAACTATGCTTTGGTTGCAGCTATCATGGACATCCCCACGACCGAGCTTTTCGGAAGTATGATGAAGGGGAAGAAGAAGCGAGCTTCGAAAAAAGCTCGCGTTGAGTCTCCGTAGGCTGCCGTTCTAGAGCCCGAGCAGCCAACATCCGCCGAGCAACTTCCCGTGATCGACCTGGTCAAGGAGGAATCCAGGAAGCTCTCCCCGCCCCGCGCGCCCGAGGAGGCAATATCTTTGGAGCCCACCCCTACAGCTACCGCTTCTTCAGGCAGCGATGAAGTAGCTCGGAGCATTCTGACTCCGAAATACAACCTTCTCAAGAGCCAAAGCGCAGTATACACCGAGGAGGTTGCTGGCTGGGCCAAACTGCCGATCGCTCAGCTCGGAGCACAAGCGGCTACCCACTACATGGTGGTAGGTTTTCTGACTTAACTTCTTTGATTATGTACTTAGCTTCTCTTGTGCTAACTCTTGGCAAGTGAACTCCGCTATCCATGCCCTGACTTACCAGTCCGAGGTGCATCTGAAGCGGGCTCTCGCAGCTAAGTCTTCTTCTTCTTTTTTTTTTGGCTTGTACTCAAAAACTTTACATCAATGAAATACAATCATTTTGACTATATTTGTGCAAAAATGTTCTAAGTGTACATAACTCCCGAACTGGCAAACTAAACCAAGTAGGAGTAGAAATGTATAGGTTACCTCAAATTGTCGAGCTACCGAGCTGGACTACAAGTAGGGATAATCGAAATAAATTTTTTCTAAGTGTAGGTTACCCCGAACTATCGAGCTAAAGAGCTAGACTAGGAGTAGGGGTAACTTCACATATTGTATGCCAAGGTGAGCGGACATTGTAGGGTATAAAACTGACCTGTCTGCACACGGGCTACTCACTTAGGTGTCGGTTGTCCCCTAGAACCAGTGGGATCAACTTGTTTTTATATGCCGAGGTGGGCTAGACGTTGTAGGGTTTATACCCGAATTGTCTATGCCTTAGAAATGAGAGCTGATTTGCCTATGCCGAAGGGGCGACTAGGACTTGTCTGCCTATGCTGAAGAAGCGACTAGGACTTGTCTGCCCATGCTGAAGAGGTGATTAGGACTTGTCCGCCCATGTCAAAGAGGTGACTGAGACTTATTCGCAGTGTCGAGGTCATATGTCAGCTTGGCATCATGACCCTTGGGCTTCTGGGAGTGACTCGCAGTCCTCTCTCCAATTCGGTGATCAGTAGTATCTTCTCAGGTTGTCGACGTTCCACGCTCGACGTACTTGCTTCCCTTCCAAGGTCTCAAGCTCGTACATACCTTCCCCGAATACCCATCTTACTTGGTACGGGCCTTCTCAGTTCGGTCCGAGCTTACCAACATTGGGCTCAAGTACCATAACCTTCCGAAGAACCAGGTCACTGACACGGAAGTGTCGCTTTTTGACCTAGGCGTTATAGTACCGAGCTACTCTCTGTTGGTAGGCTACAGTTCGGATATATGCTAGGTCCCGTACTTCTTCCACCAAGTCTAGGTTGGTACAGAGCTCGTCATCATTTGCCTCCTCATCGTAGGCCTCCAAGCATAGTGTAGGCACCTCGATTTCTTCAGGGATCACCGCTTCTTTGTCGTAAGGGAGGTTGAAGGGATTCTCACATGTGGCAGTCTTGATAGTGGTTTGGTAGGCCTAGAGCACACTGTGCAGTTCGTCTACCCACAGTCCTTTGCCTCGAGGTAAGTGAGCTTTCAGTCCACGGAGTATGGCTCTGTTGGTGACTTCCGCTTGCCCGTTTGCCTGGGGGTGTGCTACCGAGGTGAAGTTTTGCTGAATTCGCATATCGGCACACCAATTCTAAAACTTGATGTCCTCAAATTGCTTTCCATTGTCGAAGATGAATACTCGAGGTAGCCCGAAGCGACACACTATGCTCCTCCAAAAGAACTTTTGTATGTTGCGGGCTGTGATCGTTGTTAGGGGTTCCGCTTCCACTCACTTCGTAAAATAGTCTACTGCTACGACCAGAAACCTCCTCTGTCCTGTCGTAGGCGGGAATGGGCCAAGTCTGTCGATTCCCCACTGTGCGAAGGGCCATGGGCTAGTGAGGTATTTGAGCTCGGCAGCAGGTCGGTGGTGGATGTTGGYGTGCCTCTGACACTTGTCGCACTTCTTGATGAGCTTGAGTGCGTCTGCCTTCATTGTGGGCCAGTAATAACCTTGTCGTAATGCCTTTTGGGCGAGAGCCCTGCCCCTCAAGTGTCCATCGACAAACCTTCATGGGTATCGCAGAGAACGAGCTCGGCCTCTGAGGGTCGCAAGCAGTGCAAGTAGGGGAGCGTGAAAGATCTCCTGTACAGTTGTCCGTCTATAATGATGTACTTAGCCGACTGGCGCTCTACCCTTCGGGCCGCATTGCGTTCTGTAGAGAGGGTCCCGTGAAGCAGATAACTCACGAGTGGGTCAATCTAGCTCAGCTCTGCTTGTGCTACAGGAGCGACCTCTCCTGCTCCCCCGAGAATGCTAGGCCGAGGTAAGTCCTCTATGTACACGGTCTGCATGGTGTTGCTGCTTGTGCTGGCTAATCGGGACAAGGCGTCGGCCTCAGTGTTCTCGGATCTTGGGATCTGCCTGATGAAGTAGGAGATGAAGCCACGCAGTATCTCCCTGATTTTGGCCAAATAAGCTACCATGGTGGGGTCATGGGCTTCATATTCACCGCTGACTTGGTTGACCACGAGCTGGGAATCACTGCATATGACAAGATGTTTAGCCTTCACTTCTTTTGCTAGAGTGAGCCCGACGACTAATGCTTCATACTCTACTTCATTGTTCGATGTTGTGAACCCGAACCAGAGCATGTATTCCAGCTTTACCCCACTTGGACTGTACAGAATTATTCCTGCACCGCTTCCTTGTTGGTTAGACGAGCCGTCAACGTGGAGGATCTAGGGCACCTAACTTGCCTAGCTCGGCCCAGTCAGTTCGGCACCTAACCTGCCCAGCTCGGCTCAGTCAGCTCAACACCTAATCTACCCCCAGCTCGGCCTGGTCAACCCGGTATCCAGGTCCTCATCCAGCAAAAGTTCTCTACTTTGGCCTCTGAGTCGTCGGCCACTTGGAAGCAGACCAAATGACAAGGTACTTAGCACAAAAAATTGATTCATCAATTGGCACCTAGAGGCTGATCTTCGGCATGGGCAAAATCAAGGAGAGTGGACTACAAGTCGCTTCCAGAGCCTAAGGGCTAAAGTGCCGAACTGATAAAAGACCTCGACACACATAAGACCCAGTCGCCTCTTCGGCATGGGCAAAATCAAGGGTAAGGAGAGTAGACTGCGAGTCGCTCCCAGAGCCTAAGGGCTAAAGCAGTTCGTATTCAGCACGAGAAAACAAAGGAAAGACTAGTTCGCTCTCAGCACCATGATGGATGCAAATTTGATTTCTTCACAGCCGACCTCCACCTCAGTTATAGGCTCCGCATCAAACTCACTAGCTAGGGCCAGCTCGAAGAATGCTGCGTCGAAGTCTACCTAGGTGGAGCGACCTGATAAAGCAGTCACATAGAACCCCCTCTTAAGGACGGCATGATGAGCTTCACTCTTGAGGTACTTAGCCGGATCGCAGAACCTCTCGATGGTCACATCCCTAATAAGGTAGATGTCCTCGGGGTACCTGCTCCACCTCTCCTCGAGCAGACGAATTCGCTTTCGTGCCCCGAAAATAAAGATGGTGAGGTCCTGTACAAGGCTGCAAACACTTGGACTTTTTCGACCTGAGAAGCAAATTGGGTCGACGCTTACGAGCTCATCAAATTAGTCATTCCAGGCCAAAAGGAGCAATCTACTCCCTTCACCGAGTTACTTTCAGCTCGGGAGTGGGGGGCAAATGATGAGGGCGGATTTGGCCCTCCAATGACATTGTGACACATGGCATCTCGGAACATCTAGGTGACACCTGGAACCACTTAGGCAACAACTTGCCTTAGCCAAGCTGATGGTGTCCGAACTGGTGGCCTAGCATAGGCGCCGACCTGGCAACCTGGCACAAGTGCCGACTTGGCGACCTGCGAGACGTGCTTGCCTACAAATTTGGCATGCATATCCCAACACTCCCACAATCCTTGGAAGTTGTTCCATGTACCAAACGAACCAGAGGGTGGTCAACGTGCATGGCGGTTGCCTCAGGGAATCTCGGACCAGTTAGACGACTTCTCGGAAATCTTGAATGCGGTGCGTGAAGCCCACGCCAAACTATGCCTATATAAAGGCACTAACCCCAATGGCATAGGGGGGGCAAATAAGCATATTCTAGCTCTCATACTTTATGATTTTTAGCTCGTAGTCTACTATGAGAGTACTGACTTAATCATCAGAGCGACCTCGCCAGGTTGGCCACCCCAGGTCCTCTGACATTGATTTCTTGCAGGTCTCTAAAGAACTACGAAACTCAACAATCAATCTAGCTCGCCACCAGTCAGCTCGGCCCTCTGGTAAGCTCATCACCTAATATGCAGCTCGGCCCAGTCAGTTCGGCACCTAACCTGCCCAGATCGGCTCAGTCAGCTCAACACCTAATCTGCCCCCAGCTCGGCCTACTCAACCCGGTATCCAGGTCCTCATCCATCAAAAGTTCTCCACTTCGGCCTCTGAGTCGTCGGCCACTTAAAAACAAACCAAATGACGAGGTACTTAGCACGAAAAATTGATACATCACCAAAAATTGATTCATCAAAGTGGATTTTTTATAAAAAAAAACATATACTTTATTGGAATTCGCATATGCATCCATTACAGCTAAAAGTCTCTTTGATAAGAAGATAAATTTGTCAATGTAAAATTAACCCTATTTTATAATTTATATGGACCATTTGATAGTCTACATATTTGCATCGTTTCCAAATACAGCCTAAGTGGTGGGCTTTGTTATACCAACAAATTTCTATAGCAGTATAATCCACATCCTTCCAAAACAAGCAAAATCATATCCATACAACTCCTTCAGTTAATTTGACATCAAAAACTAACCTAAACAGAGAATGATGATGCCATGCTTTTAAATATTAAAATTCCCAAAATACCCTTGAATCAGTGTTTATTCACCAAAATACCACTAAAAGGTCTCTTTAACATATGAAAAATGCCTCGTTTATCCCCAAAATATGTAAAAGAAACTTTTAGAGATATTTTGGTCAATAGACACACTCTAATATTGTAATTCATGGGCAAACTGGGATTATTAAAGTGTCCAAAAAAAGGCATGACATCATCATTCTCAGGTAGGTTCTTAACCTAAACAAACTAACAATGGGTCTGCCTGTATGATCTGAAATATTAGGAATTTGAATACATAAAAGGGATTGGATACACACAAACATAACAACAATATTAATAATAGTTAAAAAATGTTCACCATACATGAATACCTGCAACGAGCAGTCGAGCACAGTTTGGCTACCAACGATTAATTAAAATTTAAAAACCCTCAACTCCATTAAGACACCAGGAAATAGTAACAACTTAAGTCTAATCCTTCAGCATTTGCATTTCCTCTGCTGGTGGAGGGTAGAATAAAGGTTGAACAGAAGATGGAGACAAGTCTTTGGTGCCCTCTCCCACTATTCCATTGTCGAAATCACAGAACAGGGAGAGTTCTGAACTCGAGAAGCTGATCAGATCCACAAAGCTCCGTATCATTGAGATCGATCACAAAACCCATCAAGTCATCTTCTTCTGGAACGAACAAGGACAACTCGTCGTAGGATTGTGATTCAATTGCTCTGTAGGGAGTTGCAAAGTCATCACCAACCCCAGTTGGTACCAGAGCTTCGGCTTCATTTTGTGCTGGACTAAGGAAAACCTTGCTGCACTCAACATGCTTCATCTTCTTCTTCATTTTCATTTTCTTGTTCTTCTTATCTTTAGATTGCTTATGGTTTGAAGCTGCATTCGAGTGGTTTAGCACCTTCCTTCCTAATTTGGTGTTCCAATAGTTCTTGATCTCATTGTCTGTTCGCCCCGGAAGCCTCCCTGCAATAAGGGACCATCTACCTACACAAAAAGTATATCAAAACTTTTGGTACCATTGATGTTTCTACATGAAACGTTTTCTGTTGATCAATACAAATTGGCATACAAATATTATTTGAGTTGAAACAGGCATACTTTAAAAATGCATGTGCAAAAGGCGTTTTTAGAAACATTAAATTAGTGTTTCTTGCTCCAAGGGATGAAGTCTAATCATTCTATCTGAAATGACTCTTATATGTGATGTGACAACACATATCTCTTAATAATTTGTATTGATGAACCCAAAAGGCAGTAGGTAGAAACAACAATGATACCAAACACAACCTTAATTTATGTATAAGAAGAAAAGAAAGGGAAGATGAGGAACAAGAAGGAATACCTGTTTCCCAAGAGCTTGTGGAGCCTGATGATGAGTTCTTCTTCTTCATTGGTGATGTTCCCCCTCTTGATGTCTGGTCTCAGATAATTCAACCAGCGAAGTCTGCAACTCTTTCCACTTCTATTGAGACCTGAAATTGTGAATCATTCAAGAGGTGACTTGTTTTGGAATAACAAACAGATTAACCCAAATGAAATCACACACCGACTTGATCAAGACGTGATTTTCTATGTACACCACCTTTTAAACTTTACCTGCTTTCTCAGGAATGTTATTCCATCTTCCTTCACCATGGATTTTAATGTAATCAGCAAGAAGTGAGTCTTCTACAGGAGTCCAAGCTCCTGTCTTCAGGCCTTCCTTGGGTCTTTTACCCATTTAGGGTACTCAACCCTTCTTCTGGTGTTTACGTCGTCTATGTGCTTCTTGAAAGGTTTTGAGAGAATTCCATGTTGGTGTTTCCTCTTCATGATGGGGGACTGATTCTTATAGTTGGCTTCTCTACTACCTTTTCAGTTGTTTTGGATATTAATTGTAACCTAGCTCAAAGGAACCATCTCATGGATGACGTGATGATTTTGACTCCTGCGTCCTTCAAAGGAACCAATATTGATGAACTGATGCAATATCTTTGATTGGTCACCCTGAAATCACTGTAACTGAGGCTTTGTTTGTTTGCAGTTCCATTTTGTTTCACTAGTAGTACATAGGCATATAAAAGTGCAAACTAAATAAGTAAAAATGCAATTTTTGGTCGGCCAACAATGCCTGGATGGTGATGATTATGTTCTGTAAATAAACAAAATAAGGCAAGAGATGGAACCAAAATAAATCAGAATATAAATTCAAATCATTTGAGCTTTTACTCTTTGCAAGTCTTGCTTTACACAGGCACCTAATCATGGGTCTAATTTGTGGTTAATGCACCTGTTTCGGTGCTGAAGTTTCAATGCTCCTGGGAGATGGTATCAGAACCTTGATTAACTGGTCTAGTGTTTAATTTCTTGTCGCCTTATTATAAATAATTAATTAATTTCAGCACAAGGTATAAATGGGCTCGTGCTTGTTTAAGCTTCAAGCCAGGTAGATTTTTCTGTGAGGGGGTAAAGGTGTCCATGGGTCCAGTTCAAAATCAATTTGGATGRATTGGACGGACCGATAAGACATATTGGATTGGACCAATTCAGTCTAAAATATTTATTGGATTGGATTGGATATGGTCTGTTCGTAATAAATTTAAATTGGATTGGGTTGGATTAATTTAATATCTGGTCCATTGATATAAGATAAGAATATAAGTGTTAATGGATCGGGTTTGAGTTAAAACTAATCTAAATTAAAACGAATTTGAATAGATTGGATGATCCAACCATTGAATTGGACCAGTTCAAAATGGTCCAAATTATTCATTGGATTGGACTGGACCTGATTCATTTGTAATGGATTTACATTAGACGATCGGATTGGACCAAATCCAAATCCAGTCCAATTGACACCCGTCATATATTAAATAATAAAAACCTATTCTGGACCCTCACCTAATTCATCATCCCTTTCTAATTTCAATTTTATTGTTCAATCAAATATCTCTCCACCTCGCTCCTGAAAGTTAGTGAATGTTGTTGAGGCCACCCACCTCTCTATGAGAGAACAGAAAGGTAGCTGAGAGATTGAATGACACAACACGGTGAGAATACAACAACCCAAAATCTGTGTGTCGTAATAGCCTTCTTAGGAGACAAAAGGAGGTCGCACTTTTAAAGACGGGACCCTTGAAGTTATAGATCAGATTACTCTGGTTGTACGAGATTATTGACTTTCGCAAATTACCCATTATATTTATCTAAATGCATTGAACCCACGCAAATGTAACGCATTGAAAGCCTTTCTGTTGGATCTTTTATTTGAATTTAAGGTAAAATATATTTAACTGGGTCTCACCCCATATTTTGTCAAGCTCGGTTGGTAGGATCTCTGACTCGTCGGAGTAGAGAGAATCGTGGATCGAATTCCGTTGCTACGACTGTTCGGGGGTTAAGGGAAGGGGATGGAATATTCCCATTGTGTAACCCCATTGATGAGTTAAAATTAGACGTGACAAAAAGTTGACCCAATTCAACCCGAAAAAACAGGGTTAGGGTCTTAGATTTAGCTACCTAAATTGGAGAATGATCCGATCCAACTCAAGATGGAAAAACTGGGTTGGGTTGGGTTATACAACAGATGTAGATGTGAGGTTATCTCATGTCTGTTGGAAATACAACAGACATGAGGTAAGAATCATCAATTATACAACAGATGTAGATGTGAGGTTAATCTTCTAAGGACTTTGTGCTTTGCTGATCTTCTATGCCCCTCCCCTCCTCAAGTAGAATACTTTCTTTAATTTCATGAACAGATCTATTATTGAGGAATTCCAAGAATATTTCAGATTATATTGTTTATTCATGGCCAGAAGTGCAACTTGAGCCTTAAGTTGGTATAGTTGGATTTGTGTAGATTAAGATCCTAAAAATGTGAATCCAAAGGTTTATTTACTATTTGACAATTTCACTCTTTTTTATTTCATTTGCCACTTGGCCAAGTGGCAAAGAAATTATAAGTGCAACTTTCAAAACCCCACATCAGTGGAACATACAACAATATGATCTATAATCTATAAGAAAAGAGCAATGTAAATATTATACTAAAATAATATGATTTAATAATACATTGTCCATAAACAAAAAAATGCACTTTAAATTCTCCATACTTTATAGTAATGTTGAATTATCTTAATCGCCTCTTCATTGTCATCAAACCTGTGAAGCAAAAATCGTACATACATTAATTTTTAGTCATTGAGAAAAAATATTTGCTAATTTATTTAAAGTAGTAATTATCAATCATTATATACCATGACCGAAGCGATTCCTCCTTTATTGTGAAGGAATTGAAAGACAAACTTATATTCTTCATAGTAGAAATTGTGTATCTTGTTATTACATTTAACATGTAAGAAGAGAGGTTATATTATTCAGGAAAAATAAAATTAATGTTACCTTTATAATGGGTTACTTTTACACAATTTCCGGTGACAATTGTAAATTCTTCTTTTATTTCTTTAGCATGAAAATGAACAACATTTACAAATTTGTCCCATAAAGTAAACCTCATTGGAATCAATTTGCCATCAACAATACATTTCATCACAAATAAAAAATGTTTAAATAAATAAATATTAAACACTATACAAATACATATTAAATAAACGTATTGTTGATCTAATAAAAGAATTTCCCTTTTTTTTTAATTTGGATACACCAGGGAAGTATCACCCATATAAATGATTACTCCAAGAACATCTATATTGGATACAAACGTTAGAAAAAAGACATTTTTTAATATATTTAAAAGAATACACTGAAATATACCTATAAAAACCTTTTTGCTTGCATATTCTGAAATATGATCAAACGTAATAAAATTGTTATTGTATAGTGAAATTTTTATGCAATTGTCAACATGATATATGATTTTTGTAATTTTAGTGAATTGCAATTTTATATCAGTACCTATTAAAATATAAATGGAATCAACACAATCATCCATCAACCTTGAAATGCAATATACTATACCCCCACTTAATTCATTCCAAAATGATTCAATTTTTGCACCATACATTTTGACTTCAATATCATCCCCTTCAAATATAGAAAATGGTAAATTTATTGACTGAATATTAACTATAATTTTGTAAATATAAGAGTATACAAATATTACTTTGGTCTTTTTAACAAATATTTTAAAGTTATTCTATAGTTTCATGAGAAATTATAGAAATTTATCAAATTATTTTTGTAAATATTGGTTGTTTTATTGGTTAATTTTTGTTCATCACTACTAATATACGACAATTAATGGTAATTTTTTATAAGTTTCTTGCTATGTTTAGTAATTTTTGTTAATTACTATAATTTTTGAAGATTATAAAAAACTATCTACGTTGATCTATAGTAATTTATCATAATTATTGGAAATAATATTGCTAACCTTTAGATATGACTTTTTTTTAACTTTGATAATTTTCTATTGTTTATATTAATTCATAGGAATTATAATTTCTTTTTTGAAATATTGGTAACCCATATTTGGTTATCTTCTTAGTTAAGTTTTGTTCATCTCTAATAATAATCTATAACAATTTATGGTAATCCTTGATAAATTATTCATTTATGGTAATAATAATCTATGATAACTTTTGATAATTTATCAAAATTTCTGATAATAATGGTAATTTACTTATTGATAATTATTTTTGTTGATTTTCGTAATTTATAATATTTGTTGGAAATGTTATTAATTCATTTTTGGTAATTATGACATTTTTCTTAAATATTGGTAAATTTTTATGGAAATTATCATATTTTCTAATAATACTAATAAGTATTTTATTATGTTATCGGTTAATTTATCTTATTTTATACTAATTTATGACAATTTCTTAATTATTGCTATATATTGATAAATTTTTTATATTTTTCTATTGACTTCAAGAAATTATCATATTATTTTTGGAAATATTGGTAATCTAATTTTTTGTAAATTTCAATTTATGACAGTTTATTGAAAATAAACTTAATCAAATTTTGAAATTTTTTTGAACAATTTTTGGTAACGTGAATAATGACCACAAATTTTGTATGAAATCACAACAAAATGAATACCAACGTATGCAAATCATATCATATGGTACATTAAAATCAATTATGATCACATGGAAGACAAATTCTATGTAGAGAGAGAGAGAGAGAACAGATATGCAATAAAATATCACATTAAACATTTTTTCTGAAAATAATCAAATAAATATCTGAAAATTAAGTATTGCAATAAAATATGAAAATTAAACAATTTTCTGAAAATAATTAATTAAATATTTATTTTTCAGGAAATGAATTATTAGAGTTAATTAAATATTCATGAAATTAATTTTCTGAATATTTAATAATAATTTAAGTATTGCAATAAAATATCACAATTAAACAATCTTTTGAAAATAATTAAATAAATATTTAATTTTTAGGAAATTAATTTAAGTATTGAAAATAAACTTAATCAAATTTTGAAATTTTTTTGAACAATTTTTGGTAACGTGAATTGATGTAGGGTGATTTGGCCTGACTTAGTAATAAGGGGACACATGGACACGACCTAACTAGCAGGATGACAACTCAGTTTGACACACCAAGTCTGCAACGGATCGAGCTAGAATAACCGAACCACCTTGGGGCAAGTCCACCTTGGGACGAGTTCACCTCGGTGCACGATCACATCAGGACCACCTCGGTCCCAAGGCACCTCGGCATTCGTACCAGGTCGGATCCAAAGGGCACTAGCTCAGGTAATACTGATCGACCACTGCATGGCAACCCCGAAGATCTTGCCACCAGATTCCACGCCTAACGGGATCACGCCTCATAACAGCTAGCATTATCCCCCCCCCCCGTCCGATTCAGGCGGAAGTGATGAATCTTATTAGTTGGTAGCATTATCCCCAATTAACGCGGAAACGAACCTCATCGTAACGAGGATCCCGGAACTGCTTCGCAAAACTCGCGAAGGCTCCACTATATAAAGGCTCCAACCCCCGGGGATGAAAGGTACGCGTAATCTCTGCTCTCTAGCCCTCTTGCATTCCAAGCAATTATCAGCTCGCAACCAAGTACTAACTTAAGCATCGGAGCGACCTCGCTGGGTAAGCAACCCCGGGTTCTCTGATTCGCATTTTGCAGATCAACTGAGTCCATTGTCTACTAAAAGTCAGATCACCTCCAGCTGGGAGCAGCCGGATTGTGCTACATCATTTGGCGTCTATGGGAAACGGTACAAGAAGCCTTTTTCCTCGAAAAGCATCCATGGCATCCTCCAATAACGTCAGACAGAATGCTGAAATGAACATCTCCAGGGGGCAACCTCAGGTCCCAGCTGTGTGTATTGGATAGTTCACTGTGCCTCTCTATGCAGATGGGATTCCAACACTGAATGTGCCTCGGGTCATAGCACCAATGAATGCCCCACTCCCTCCTACGGTGGGTGCAACCTTTGCTGAACCCTCTGTGATTCCCCCCGCAGTCGGGTAGAACCATCTTGATGACTTGGTACACTGCGTGCGGACTATTCAAGTCCAAATGCAACAGGTCCAGCAATTCCAGCAATACCAGCAGCAGGTCCTGCATCACTTCTACCAACCAGGGGAGGGAACAAGTGAGATCAGCATTCCCAAACTCCTCTGGTTGAAAGGTCGAACTACACGCCCCTCAACACGAAGCGGGGAGAGATTCTCATGGTGATCAAGGATGCCTCTTATGTGAAGTGGCCACCCCATTTGAGGGGAGATCCTAACACAAGAAATAAAAATGTATACTGTCATTTTCATGGAGATCACGGTCACGGTACCGAAAATTGTAGAAACCTCCGCGACGAAATTGAAGAACTCGTCTGTCGCGGATACTTGAAAAATTTTGTACAAAAAGATAATAAAAATCAGACAGATCGGCAGGGGGAGCAAAGGATAGATGCTCCTGAGTCCAGTAACAGACAGAGTGAGCAACCGCAGAGACAGCTGCCCGAAGAGAGACCAATCTGCAGGGTAATCCATATGATTACTGGCGGGTCTATCGTCGTGGGCTGCACCTCGAAGATCCCATATTCTTCATAGAGAACGACGCGCACGGGATTCAATACCCCCATGATGACGCGCTAGTCATAAAGATGAGGATCAACGATTTTAAAGCCAAGCGCGTCTTAGTGGATTCAGCGAGCTCGGTTGACATCTTGTTTAAGGACGCCTTCGACAAGCTCCAGCTTCAGGAAAGCAACATCAAGCCCACAAGTACTCCTCTGGTAGGCTTCAACGGAGAAGAAGTCAGGCCCCTAGGGCGAATTTTAGTACTTGTGGAGGTCGGCATGTGGCCTAGCATCGCAAGATTCGAGCACACTTTCCTAGTGGTCGCGACTCCCTCCTCGTACAATGCCATTGTAGGTCAGCCCATCACCCACGCACTTTGCGCAGTGGTGTCCACCTACTATTTGGCTATGAAGTTCCCCACAAACTACAGAGTAGGGGTAGCGCGAGGTGACCAGCTCGAGTATCGCAAATGCTACGTCGCCACCATCAAAGGGAAAGCCAAGGTAGCGGATGATCTCGAGCTAGAGCGACCTACGGAGTACACTAAGGAGTGAGCTACACCGACAGAAGAGACAATTCACGTACCTGTTTCAACAGAAGATCTAGCTAGGACTCTCCAGATCAGTGCATCGGTCGAGGAACCTCTCCGGTCCCAGCTGGTAAGTTTTTTAACTAAGTTAAATACTGATGCCCAGTATAGATGCAAAAATAATAACTCATAAGTTAAATACTGATCCTGTAGTCAGGCCCGTTAGACAGAAGAAAGGCAACCTCGCCCCAGAGCGCTGGAGGATAGTCGACGAGGAGGTTGGGAAGCTCCTCACAGCCGATTTCATCAGGGAGGTCCATTACTCGAGCTGGGTAGTTAACCCTGTTCTGGTAAAAAAGGCCAACGGTAAATGGCGCATGTACATCGATTATACCGACCTGAATCGGGCTTGCCCGAAGGACTATTTCCCACTCCCTAAGATTGACCGTCTAATGGACGCGACCTCAGGGCACGAGTTGCTGAGTTTTCTGGACACATACTTAGGATATAACTAGATCAAGATGGACCCTACCGACGAGGAAAAAACAACATTCATAACTGAACTAGGCTTGTACTATTACAAGGTCATACCCTTTGGACTAAAAAATGTCGGGGCGACCTTCCAGAGACTTGTAAACAGAATCTTTGAGCCGTTGATCGGCAACAAGGTTGAGTGTTATGTAGACGACATGGTCGTCAAAACCCAATTTTCAAATTGTTTAATAAATGATTTGCATTATGGTTTTGAAATTTTGCGCAAATATAATATGAAGTTAAACCCTAACAAGTGTGTCTTCGGTGTCACCTCGGGTAAATTCCTGGGTTACATAGTTAACCGACGTGGCATCAAAGCAAACCCTAAAAAAATAAAGGCCATCCTAGATATGAGGCCACCTCGTAAATTAAAGGAGGTTCAGAGGCTAAACGGTCGTATAGCTACTCTGAGCCGCTTCATGTCCAGGTCGGCAAATCGCTACCTGCCTTTTTTCAAGGCGATTAAAAAAAGTAAGGATTTTGTATGGACCGAAGAGTGCCAGCTCGCCTTCGACGAGCTGAAAAATTACTTAGCTAGTAAACCAGTTCTAACCCGACCCGAGGAGGGAGATGTTTTGGAGCTGTACCTCTCCGCGAGTGATGAGGTAGTCAGCTCGGTACTGATAAAAGAAGTAGATCAGGTCCAACGACCTATCTACTATGTCAGTAAAGTTTCGCAGGACGCAGAAACAAGGTACCCAGAGATCAAGAAACTGGTGTACGCACTAGTCATAGCAGCTCGGGAGCTTCGTCCGTACTTCCAAGCCCACACCGTCGTCGTTCTCACCAATAAACCTCTGAGGCAAATCGTACTCAAGCCCGGGGTCTCTGGCAGAGTGACGAAGTGGGCCATCAAACTCAGCGAGTACGACATCCGGTACAAGCCTCGGACGGTGATTAAGGCCCAAGCCTTGGCTGACTTCGTTGCAAAATGCACCTTTAGCACCGCAGTCCCCGAATTGATTAAGCTCGAGCACAGAGAGGAAGCTTAAACCAGTATGGCACCTCTCCCGATTAGAGCAAGGCCAACTTGGGACGAGGAGCCCTGGATCCTCCATGTAGACAGCTCATCTAATCAGCAAAGAAGCGGAGCCATCATCATTCTGTATGGGCCAAGCAGGGTGAAGCAGGAATACGCACTTTGGTTCGAGTTTGTACCATCCAATAAGGAAGTGAAGTACAAAGCACTAATAGCCGGGCTCGCTCTAGTAGATGAAGTACAAGCCAAACATGTCATCATCTGCAGCGACTCCCAGCTCGTGGTCAACCAGGTCACCAGCGATTACGAAGCTCGCGACCCCACCATGGTTGCTTATCTAGCCAAGGTCAGGGAAGTTCTACGTGGCTTCCAATCATACTTCATCAGGCAGATTCCAAGGTCTGAGAACACTGAGGCCGTTGCCTTGTCCCGGTTAGCCAGCACAAGCAACAACACCATGAGAACCGTGTATATAGAGAACCTGCCTCAGCCCACCATTCTCGGGGGGGCAGAAGAGGTTGCTCCTGTTGCACAAGCAGAGTCGAGCTGGATTGACCCACTCGCGAGCTACCTACTTCAAAGGACCCTCCCTCCAGATCGCAATGCGGCTAGAAGGGTAGAGCGACAGGCAACCAAGTATGTCATAATAGACGGATGGCTGTACCGAAGATCCTGCACGCGCCCTATTTGCGCTACTTGCGACCCTCAGAGGCCGAGCTCGTTCTCTGCGACACTCATGAAGGCCTGTGTGGCGAACACTTGGGGGGCAAGGCCCTCGCCTAGAAAGTGCTATGACATGGGTACTACTGGCCCACGATGAAGATAGACGCACTCGAGCTTGTCAAGAAGTGCGATAATTGCCAAAGGCACACCAACATCCACCACTAGCCTGTTGTCGACCTGAAGCACCTCACTAGCCCATGACCCTTTGCACAGTGGGGAATCGACATTCTTGGACCATTCCCTCCAGCGACAAGACAGAGGAGATTCTTGGTGGTAGCAGTGGATTACTTCACAAAGTGGGTGGAGGCGGAACCCCTAGCAATAATCATAGCACGAAGTGTACAAAACTTCTTTTGGAGGAGTATAGTATGCCGCTTCGGGTTACCTCGGGTGCTTATCTCTAACAACGGTAAGCAATTCAAAGATATCAAGTTTCAGAACTGGTGTGCCAAGATGGGGATATAGCAGAATTTCACTTCGATGGCACACCCTCAAGCAAACAGGCAAGCAGAAGTCACAAACAGAGCTATACTCCGTGGACTAAAAGACTGCTTATCCCGAGCTATGGGGCTATGGGCAGACGAGCTGCCCAGTGTACTATGGGCCTACCAAACTACCGTGAAGACCGCCATAGGTGAAACCCCCTTCAACCTCACTTATGGAACGGAAGCGGTAATCCCAGCCGAGATCGAAGTGCCTACATTACGCCTGGAGGCGTACGATGAAGAAACCAACGATGACGAGCTCCGTACCAACCTCGACCTGGTGGAAGAAGTATGGGACCTCGCATATATCCGGACCGCAGCTTACCAGCAAAGAGTGGCTCTATACTATAACGCCCGGGTCAAGAAGCGGCACTTCCGTGTCAGAGACATGGCCCTTCGGAAAGTTATAGTGCCTGAGCCCGGTGTCAGTAAGCTCGGACCAAACTGGAAAGGTCCCTATCGAGTAAAGGGGGTGTTCGGGGAAGGTACATACGAGCTCGAAACCTTAGAAGGAAAACAGGTACATCGAACGTGGAACATCAGCAATTTAAGGTGATACTACTTGCGATCGTTGAACTGGAGAGCAGACTGCGAGTCACTCCTAGATGTCCAAAGACTAAAACTGTCGAGCTGATAAAAGACCTTGGCATCATATAAGTCCCAGTTGCCTCTTCGGCTTGGGCGAACTAGTCCCAGTCGCCTCTTCGGCATGGGTGATCAAGTCCTAGTCGCCTCCTCGGCATGGGCATATAAATCCCAGTTGCCTTCTCGGCATGGGCATATAAGTCCTAGTCGCCTCTTCCGCATAGGCAAGTTACTTCTAATGCCTAAAGCGTAGACAGCTCGGGTGTGGGTGTGAGCCCTACGATGTCTAGCCTACTTCGACATATATCAACAGGTTGGGCCTATTAGGGACAAATAACATTTAAATGAGTAGCCCGTGCGCGGACAGGTTGGGTATATACCCTGCAATGTCGCTCACCTCGGTGTTCATTACGTAAAGTTGCCCCTACTAATAGTCCAAGTAGACAGTTCGGGGTAACAAACACTTAGATAAATTTTTAATTTGGTTAGCCTTACCTGTTGTCTAGCTCAGTAGCTCGACAATTTGGGTAACCTATACACTTGTTGCCCAGATCGAGAGTCATTTACACTTAGAATATTTTTGCACAAGGATTGCTCAGAAAAGTTTGTATTTCATTAATAAAAAGAGTGTAGGTACAAAGATTTCATTGTAACCCGAGCTCGGTGGCCTCGGGGCATACATCCAAAACACAGAAAGAAGAAAAAGCCAAAATCACTCCTGAGGACTATCAGCCGGGTCGGTCTCCATGTGCTCTTCCACATCCTCTTGACTTGAGGGGCCCGCCTCTTCGACTTCGTTGTCGCTTGCCTCCTCCGATGAGCTGGGCTCTTCATTCGCCGCCTCTGCCACCTCGGCGGTAAGGCCCGACATAGAGACGACTTCGAGAACAAGATCGGGGAACTTCTGCCGCACCAAGTACCTGCACAGCTTGAAACCAAAACGATAGGATCTTGATCCATATTCGACCTGGAGATCATGGAACTCCGAGGATTCCATGAAGCGTTCAATGGCGTGGCTTCTTTCTTCAGCTCGCACCTCTTGGATGGCGGTCTCAAAGATCTTAGTCTGCTCCTAGATTGTAGCTTCGAGAATCTCGATCTCTTGTTGAAGCTTTGCCTTCTCCTCGGTCAACGTTGAGATTTGCTCCAGTTGCTTCATTTTTTCCTCGGTCAATGTGGAGATTAGTCCCTGTTGCTTCTCCTTCTCCTCAGTCATGACCAAGATTAGCTCGTGCTGGCTTCGAGCTCCATTCTTGACCCGAAGTATCTCGCCCCAAGCTAGGTCCAGTTCGCGATGAAGCTGCCGTGCCTTTTCCTCGGCATCCCGGGCCTGCTTCAGACGGATCTCGAACTGACACATCAACGAATGAATGGCGGAGTTCACCTAGCAAATAAAACCAAGGTAAGTACATTTGAAATTGACAAAGAATAAAAATGTAAAGTAAGATACTTACCACCATGCAATAACCGGCAGCTCGGCTTCCGAGCATGGCTGTAGACATGTCAGCCCACTCCGCAACCTCGTCAGGAAAGATGATACCTGCTCTTGCGCATTCCAATCCGAAGAATCATTATGCTCTCTTTGGAGGACTTGGGCCTCGGTGTAGAAGTGCTCTCTGGCTTGTGAGGTTGGACGCTTTCCTGCTCAGGTACAGAAGTGCTCCCTGGTTCATGAGGTTGAGCATCCTCCTCCTGGTCGTCATCCAGGTCCACTACGGGGGGTTGAGGACGAACCTCCTCCTCGGGGAGCTCRGCAAAGATCGGCTCCACGACAAGGACTTCAGATGGGGCAGGGGCTGAAGGACCGGCCTCCCGGCGAGGTTTCTTCGATGCCTTCCTCTTCTTCCCTCTCTGAGCACTCTTGAGAAGGTTCTTAGCATTGACCTCTGGCATAGTAACTGCAAGAGCAAAAGGTTAGCCGCGAATTAAAGAAAACCTTAAAGTAAAAAACCAAGATGGAAACCTACTAGGAGAGCTCAGACCAGCTCGCACAAGCTTCTCCTCGGCCAAGAAATCTTTCATCTCGAGGCCAAGGTCCCTCCACGAGTTGATAGCTGCCCTAGTTTCTGCATCTAAGCTCACCCTGGGATCCTTGATAGCCACCCTCCAGTGAGTTGGAAAAGACCACCCTTCAGGATTTCGGACAATAAAGTACCTCCTCTTCCAAGTTGGAACCTTGTTCGGGCAGCCGAACAGGATTTTGAACCCAGGCCGAGGTGAGATGTAATAGCTTTGTCTGACGTCCCCACGCAGACAAGCAGAATTTCGCTTGATTGCACAGATCGAGCAGAAGGTATCTAGGGACAGAGGCTGATTATATGTGTGGAACATGGAGATAGTACCAACTATATTCCGGATAGAGTTCGGGTGTAGTTGGTCGATGGTAATGTTAAAAAACTTGACTACCTCTATGATGAAAGGGTGTAGGGGGAAGCGCAGCCCGGCCATGAGCTGCTCCTCAAAGACTGCGAGCTCATGGTGATCATGAGCCCAAGGATACTAACCTAGAGGAAGACTAAAGACTAAGCTATCGGGAAGACGATAGCGAGCTACTAGGTATATTAGCCTATCCGAGGTCAGAATAGAAGGACCGAAGTCATCTGGATCCCGACCATGGGAAGAGGATGGACCCTCTTCCCGAACCTCGGTCTCCCCAAGCCAAGATGGCTCAACTTCGGGCACGGAAGTTCCCTCTAAAGACTGAAGAGGGCAGCCACCCAGCGGCGAGCTGACCTCCCCAGCAGGGGCCGCGGATTGCACCATGGCACCCTCAACCTCACTAGAGCTACCTAAAAGCCCGTCTACGCTAGAACTAGACATGATTAAAAAGCAAAGGAGAAGGAAATGAAGGAAAATACAAACTCACCAAAAAGAATGACGACCTCATAACACAAAGAGAAAGCAAGCTGAAAGACTCCGACGCGACCTCAGGAGAGCTCAATCACAGAATTTGTGGCGAGAAAAATGAGTCACAGACCCTCTATTTATAGCCGCTATGTCCAAGAACTAACAGTCAAGATCGAAGCAGTCCAACGGCTCCTAGGAAAACTGGTTGCGCGACCCCCGAGGATAAAATCGGTTTAGCGCATTTTTTGACGTCCGCGGAGTTTAACGATCATGTAACGTCCGCACGTAGGCCAGACGTGACCTGGGTTTTCTTGGTTGAGCCGGGTAGCCGAACAAATCCGACCCATGATTCATCTGGCTAGCTGCCTGGACTTCGAACCAAATCCACTTGGCTAATCATGAACTCCCTGCACAGGGTCGGGACCCCTGGCTCGGGGAGTGGGGGCAATTGATGTAGGGTGATTTGGCCCGAATTAGTAATAGGGGGACACATGGACACGACCTAACAAGCAAGATGACAGCTCAGTCCGACATACCAAGTTTGCAATGGATCAAGCTGGAATAACCGAACCACCTCGGGGCAAGTCCACCTCGGTGCATGATCACATCAGGACCACCTCAGTCCCAAGGCACCTCGGCATTCGTACCAGGTCGGATCCAAAGGGCACTAGCTCGGGTAATACTGGCCAACCACTGCATGGCAACCCCGAAGATCTCGCCACCAAAATCCACGCCTCACGGGATCACGCCTCGTAACAGCTAGCATATCCCCCCCGGTCCGATTCGGGCGGAAGTGATGAATCTTATCAGTTGGCAGCGTTATCCCCAATTAATGCGGAAACGGACCTCATCGTAACGAGGATCCCAGAACTGCTCTGCAAAACCCGCGAAGGCTCCACTATATAAAGGCTCCACCCCCCGGGGGTGAAAGGTACGCGTAATCTCTACTCTCTAGCCCTCTTGCATTCCAACCAATTATCAGCTCGCAACGAAGTACTAACTTAAGCATCGGAGCGACCTCGCCAGGTAAGCAACCCCGGGTTCTCTGATTCGCTTTTGGCAGATCAACTAAGTCCGTTGTCTACTGAAAGCCAGATCACCTCCAACTGGGAGCAGCTGGATTGCGCTATATCATGAATAATGTCTACAACTTTTGTATGAAATCACAACAAAATGAATATCAACGATGCAAGTCATATCATATGTTATGTAATCACATTAAAATCAATTATGAACACATGGAAGACAAATGCTATGTATAGAGAGAGAGAGAGAGAGAGAGAGAGAGAGAGAACAAATATGCAATAAAATATCACATTAAACAGTTTTCTGAAAATAATTAAATAAATATCTGAAAATTAAGTATTGCAATAAAATATGACAATTAAACAATTTTCTGAAAATAATTAATTAAATATTTATATTTCAGGAAATGAATTATTAGAGTAAATAAATATTCAGGAAATTAATTTTCTGAATATTTAATAATAATTTAAGTATTGCAATAAAATATCGCAATTAAACAATTTTCTGAAAATATATTTCCAAAAAACAATTTGAATTCGTTTAATAAATACTTGAAAATTAAGTATTGCAATAAAATATCACAATTAAACAATTTTCTGAAAATAGTTAAATAAATATCTGAAATTTGAGTATTGCATTAAATTATCACAATTAAACAATTATCTGAAAATAATTAAATAAATATCTAAAAATATATTTCCGAAAAACAATTTGAATTCGTTTAATAAATAATTGAAAATTAAGTATTGCAATAAATTATCACAATTAAACATTTTTATGAGAATAATTAAATAAATGTCTGAAAATTTATTTCTAAAAATAATTAAACAATTAATTGTGGTAAGATATTCTGAAAATTCATTTAATGA
The DNA here is from genome assembly GCF_000365185.1 of Nelumbo nucifera. Next base: position 32,735 of record NW_010729678.1, read on the forward strand.
ATTATTAGCGTAAATTAATTTTCTAAAACTGATACTAACTATTATAATTTAATTATTAAACAATTTAATGTGTACTGTGTCGTACACATTAAATCTAACAACCGTGTATCACACAGTAAATAAAATACTAGATTTAAAATAGATCATCGTCGACCTGTTACATATTTTATCAAAAATAGGTCGACGTTGACCCGTTTTATCTCGTCTTCTTCACGTGAATATAGAAAATGTGTTATTTTTTCAGCATTTCCCCTTTTTTCTATGGTTTTCTTCTCAATGTTTTATCTTAATAATCAACCTATAGTGTTTTTCAGTATATATTCAATACAAAAGATGGATAAAAATACCCGGATTTAAGAGCCAAATGATTGTTCTCGCCTTTTGTTCATCCTCGAAAGCAATGTCTTTTTTCCCCTATTTTCAGTCAAAAGAAAAAACAAAAATATTTAATCTGGATTGGTAATAAAGGAAGAATGGAGACGAGGAAGGAGTTTTACCAACCTGTCTGGGTAATGAATCAGAGTGGTTCCACCATTGATATTTTGTCCAAAACAGAGTAGTTTTCGTCCAAATTTTGATGGCTACTTTTTCTGATAAATGAACCAAAGAAAAAAGATCTATACTATATATGCGAATGCAAAGTAAAATTTTTTTGGACTAAAATTACTCTCTATTTCTTTATTTGATAAAGGGTATGAAATTCATTTTATTATACTTTTAATGCCAGTTTTTTATGGCTACTAAAATGCCCATATTTGTCTATTTATTACATATCTAATTGTAAGGATTGAAAATGTAACTTCAACTATTACTTTTCACCTCATTTAATCCCTTTTCATTAAGTACTATACTTAAAGGTGTTAACCCCCATTTTTTCATATTAAATCCTATATTTAAGTTATTTTTCACCAATAAATAAAACTAACTAGATCTTTGTCAATATTTTTAACAATATAAACCTATATATTTTAAAACTAGCTAAAAAACAAAAACATTCTTTGTCCTAGTGATGGCTAAGCAATTCAACCATTTGAATCAAATTGATAAACATCTGAAGTCATGGTTTTGTAATAAAACTTTTAAAATAGAAATAAATATAGAAAATGACTAAAATGTAGAAAAGATTCGACACATTTATGATACTTTTATTAATCAAATTAAAAAATAAGTGTAATAAAAATAACTATTTTTATTAATAATGAAAATGAAATACATACTTTAGAACTAACGAAAAATGAAATTATTTTACTATTTGTTAAAGATTAATAGTTCAACTTTTGGGTAAAATGTATTAACATTTAATGTCATAAATAAATAATAAAAAATTAATAAAATATAAAAATACATAAATGTTGCAAAAATATTCAAGTACATGTATAATATTAATTAATTAGCACATTAAACAATAGGTAAGTGTGACATATCGAAATTATTTTTACATAGAAATATAAAAAATATAGAAAAATTAAATACATCTATAATTCTATATTTACACTACTATTAAAAATATAAATAAGATTGTGGAACTTTCTTTTGACTAAAATACTCACTTTTGAATTTAGTCTCTATTTAATTGTGAGGTTTAAATTGTAAATTGAACTACTTACTTTTCACCTTATTCAACTCCCTCTTTAAATCTTACATTTTTTTTATACATGAACAGAGAAAACACCAAAAATATAAAAAATTATAAAAGGAAGAATCTAACCAAGCAGGTAGAGCTGTCAATGATACTTGAAACTTCACAACTCAATCAAATTATCGCATATTTAGACGAGGTGTTTATGTAATCAAATTTGGATTTTGCAATATGTATATGATTAATAAAAAGCAAAATGCATATAAAAAATAAAAATACATATTTATAGAATTTTTGGATACATTATTACTATCATTATCATCATCTAGAATTACCACGTGCAAAGCATGTGTACGCTTACTAGTTATAATAAATGGGCCAGGTATAGATTTTGAATACACGTGATACCCGACCTAAAATACCCTCTTCTTGACCCGACAACTACTATAGTGTTCGCTTGAAGTAGCAATACAATAGCTAATAGTAGTGGGTTTTTGAGCCCTAATCCAAACTCTTTTCGCATATGTACCACCGCTTAGATGTCAAAAGTTGTCTCAAAAGCCAAATTCCAGCATTAAACCAGCAAAAAATAGCATAATAGACAAAAATGGTCTTTGTTCTATAAAAGAAGATTACGACAAATTGTTACTTAGGCTATGTTTGGTTGTAGTGCAATTTTATTTGTACTAGTATAAATGCATGGGAGTGCAAATGAAAAGTATGCAAATTCTGGTTTAATTTTGTTTTGGATTTTACTTCATTCTATTTCAGGTCTTATTTTACTTCATTTTTAATGCAATCAAATAAAATAAGGTAAAATTTGAAACAAAAATAAATAAAAATTTGCACCCAAATCATTTGCACTACCATAGTTTTGCATTAGTACAAATTTATTTGCACTATAACCAAACACAACCATAGTAGTGTTTTACATCATTTTTGGCCCAGTAGGACCCCATTGTTTAGCATGAAAACAATATTATGGATCCCAAAACTTATAATAAAAGAAGATTTTCAACAATGCTTTTGTAAATACCTCATTGAGATGAAACCCTTGATTCAAATGAAAGAAAGACATAAAAATGTCTACAATCCAAACAAGGTCTATGAAAGATCTTAAACTGGGTCTGAAACTGATTTTCAGATCTTTCATAGACCTTGAGCCAAGCGCGTTAAGAGCCAGCCCAATGTCCAAAATATCCTTACAATTTTTCATAAATGACCCGAGTTACCCCTGATACCCCCAAACCCAGAAAACCTAAACATTTGACCTCCCTTTGTCTCTGGCTCTCTCTCCCTCTCTCTCTCTCTCTCTCTCTCTCTCCGCCCTATCTTCCTACCATCACTGTTACAAGTTGCAGTGGCGGCTCTCTCTCTCCCCCTGTCTTCTCTTTCTCGCTCTCTCTCTCTCTCGCTCCTGCTCTCTTCACCCTGTCTTCCCGCCACCGGCGCTGCAACTCTCTCTCTCTCTCTCTCTCTCTCTCTCTTTGCCCTATATTCCCGCCACCACTGTTGCAACTTGCAACAGCAGCTCTCTCTCCCCTTGTCTTCTCTCGCTCTCACTCTCACTCTCACTCTCTCTCTCTCTCTCTCCCTGTCTTCTCTCTCTTTCTCTCTCTCTCCCTCCCATCTTTCCACCACCGCCACCATCGTTGTCTTCTCTCTCTCCCCCCAATGTTGACTCTCTCTCTCCCCCTGTCTTCTCTCTCTCGCTCTCTCCCCTTGTCTTCTCTCCCTCTCTCTCTCTCTCTCTCCCTCCCCTATCTTCCCACCACTGCCACCGCCGCTACAACAAGCAGTAGTGGTGGTTCGGTACATCGTGGAATAATAAAAATATCTTTATTAATTATTAATTATAAATTATTTTTATTAACTATTTTAATGTTTTTTATTAAACATTAATTTTTTTTTATAAATTTACTTGTGTTATTTATTAATTATTAATTATTTTTATTAACTAGTAATTTTTAATTATTTCATTAATTTTTAAAAATTATTTTAATTTTTATTTGTGTAAATTATTTTTAGTAATTATTAATTATTTTAATATTTTTATAATCATTAATTATTTTTTTAATTTTAATCGTTTCATTTATTAATTAGTAATTATTAATTTATTATTTTTTATTTGTATTGTTTCAATATTATTTTGAGGTTGAAAATTAGTTTTTATGAGATAATGTAAATTGAATTTAACATTTCCAAATTGTATGTTTTAGGTGTAAAATAGTAAAATCAGTAAATTTCAGATGGTAAAGGGTTGATCTAACACAAACAAACTTATGGATTCAGATCCTCTAAAAAGTAGAAAAGCAACTATGCCTATTTTCAGATTTCAAACACATTTAATATCTTTTTAACTTTTCAAACGCCACCTAAAGTTATTGTATGACTGGAAATGTCTCAATTTCCTAAGATGATACAGTTAGAGAATGAAACGATAGAGATTGTTTTTTTCTAGATTGGAAGAAGGAAAGGACTCCAATTCGTTTAGGTATCTTAAATTTGGCAAGTCCCTTGTTTTTGGCAACTTCCCTCTTAAACCATGACGAGAGAAAATTGGAGATTACCATGCTAGGTGGCAACTCAATGGGCTTCTAGAGGGAATCTTGCACCCCCTCTAGAATTGCTCCATTGGGGTAATGGAGCATAAAGGGGCCATCTACGTGGAAAACATTAATTTAGTATATACTAGTGGGGACCCGTGCAATGCACAGGCTTTATTAAAATAACTTGAGGCAAAAGGAGTTAAGGTGCAGATTGAGTAAGCCTAACTCGAGCTTGACCCAACTCAACCAAAGATTTTGCATAGGTTGGACTTGAGTTATCAAACTTCAAGCTGGACTTGGGCCAAAAAACTTAAGTCCAACCTAAATTTAGGTTGAGCTTGGGATGAGGGCACTAGTAGCTCGAGCCCAATTTGATCAATTTGAGCCCACCCAACATTTTGTGATATACATATCTACATATTATTAATATACTAGCAGGGACCCGTGCGATGCACGAGATTTATTAAGCGAAAGCTAAATAATAGAAAATGTCATTTACTAAAATACCCCTTATATTTTCATGGATTCACTAAAATCTACCCTATAGTTAAAATTTTACTAAAACACCACTTATAATTTGCAATGGATTTCCATTAGATGACAATGGAAAATGACAATGTTGACCCTAATGTTCATTTAAATAAATTTAATCAAAATAAAATAAAAAACATATTATTTTTTCCCTTTATAAGACACAAGAAACCACTCTATCGGCTATACTTGGTTAAATTTTCTTTCTGTACAAAAAAGTGTTAAGGGTATTTTTGGAATAAAAAATCATGGTCCTAATGGAAAAACAAACACTCCTTAATGAAAGGTTGCTTAAGTAAATAAGTTGTAAAATATATGGGATGTTTTAATAAAATGAAAACTATAARGCAGGTTTAAGTAAATATGTAAAACTATAAGATGTGTTCTAGTAAATGACCCTAATAGAATCACATAAGAGTATACAATTGTTTTATATTTTCAACTTTTTAAATAATTAATAATTATTCATATTTTATATACTACTTTTAATAAATTTTTATAATACAAAAATAACAATAATTAATTTCAGTTAGGTTTATTCATCAAACTAATGAAACCAACCAACCTGTTTAACTCGACCTGAGTTGGTCGGTTTTCTAGTATTTTAGGTCGGCTTTGGTTTAAAAATTTCCCAATTTGACCAAGTTGGATCAATTTCACTTTGGCCATTTGTAAACCAACCAAAATCGAATGACCTAACAATGAATATATATTAATATTTTATATTTTAAATATAATTTTTAATATGAAAAAGTGGAAATTTTCCCATATTTCTTAGTCTAAAATATATTTTATATCATAAATCTAATTTTTAAATTTATTTTTTAATAATTACACTATAATTTTTAAATTTAAATTTATTTTTTAAGTTTAAATCTTTTGAACCGACTGACCAAACCAAAAAATCGACCCAAACCGACCCAGTCGGTTTCAACTGACCAACTCACCAACCTGACTAGGTCAATTTGGTTAGCCAAATAGACTACAATCGAAGCGAACCAACTCATGAACACTCATAATTTCAGCTAAATTAATAGTCTCATCTCAAATAAATGACAATAGTTTAATCTCCAATAATTATTGAAAATTTATAGCAAAAATACACAATTATTGAAAATATATTGATAATGAAAAAATACAATAAGTACTAAAAATATATTAACTTAGTCAATAAATAGTATAATATCAAATAATAGCTTAATCTCTAATAAATATTAATCAATAAGTTATAACAAAAATACAATAAATACAATAAGTACAATAAATTAAATTTAAAAAATTCACTAATACTGGTTTAATCTCCAATAATTATTAAAATTTTTCTATTAAATAACAAAACAAAACAAATGGTTTGGACTTAACCTAACATCTTGAACTTAACCTAACATCATAAAATGTTGGCATGAGCTCAAATGGGTTGGATCGAGTTCATACTACTCGAGGCCTCAACCCAAGCCCAACCTGAGTTTAGGTTAGCCTTGAGTTTTTTGGCCTAAATCCAACTTAAAGTTCGAAAACTGAAACCCAACTTGTGCAAAAGCTTTGGTTGAGCTAGGTCAGGCTAACGTTAAGACCACCCAACCAAAGCTACGACCCTAGCTCCTTTTGCTTCAAATTCTTTTAACAAAACTCATGCATCTCGTGGGTCCCTTCTAGTAATTAATAGCACTAATTTTAATTTATAGTTATTAACAATAATATTACTTACTAAAAACAATAATATTTAAGGTAATTTTAATTATTCAAAAAATAGTTAATAATGATATTTAAATTATATATAATAAGTATTTAAAAAATTATGAATAAATATATAATTATTGTTAAGAAATCTTAATTATGAATTAATAAATCTTATAATTCCTATTTTATAAAAAAATAATACTGTTGTTAATAGTAATATTATTAATTAGTAAAACTAATATTATGAATTATTAAAAAATTAATAAAATAATTAATTTAATTATTCATGTAAATAATTATAAAATTTTAATCTTAATAAAATAATTAATTATTATTGGTAATTAATTAATTTTCTGGTAATGTGTCACTGACATTAATTATTAAAAAAAGTAATATATTTTGGTATTAAACTTTGGTAATTCTAAATTAATGATGAATGTCTAAATAATAGATTTTTATTTGAATCTTGGGAGTTTTTAATAATCCCAATATTAAAATAGTAATAAAATAATTAATTTAATTATTATGTAAACAAATATTAATTTTTAAATTTTAATAGTAAGAATATATTTAAGTATTGTTGGTAATTAATTAATTTTGGTAATATATCACTAATATTAATTACTAAAAAAGTAATATATTTTGGTCATTCTTAATAAAGCATGGATATAAATAATAGATTTTAAGTGAATTTTGGTATTTTGTAATTAATCCTAAAAATAATTAATTAATATTGGTGGCCCCATGTAATGCACCGGATGGGGCACTCTTCCTTGTCCCTCTCCCCTATAGTCATGACACTTTACCCCTTTCCCACCCTGTCCCTAGTGGTGGGGCGGGTTCGAGGTGAGGCATTTATTCCCTATCGCTAATGAGGAATTCCCAAATTTTCTTCACTCCGAGCCAACCACCTAAAAATAATCTAATTTGTTGATATTTTACAAATACGATTATGAGAATTTGGGGGTATTTTAGGAATTGGATCATCACAATTTGGGGGTATTTTATAAATGTAATTGAAGGATCCTAGGATTATAAGAATATGAGGAAACCTTAGATATATTTTAAAATTCAATATTAAATCTATTGATATTTTACTAATTTACCATCGTGTTTAGGGAATTATATGCAAACCCCATCCCTGATTTCGAGCAAAAATATTTTCCTTGTCCCCACCTTGTCTCTTCCCCATCCCTATTTAAAATTTGAGAAAACTCACCCCGTTTGGGGTGGGGCAAGGTAGGGCCCTAGTTTTACGAGGAAAATTGTCATCCCTTCATTTCTAATGATTTTCTATAACTAATTAACTAATAGTAAATTAAATAACTATAAATAACAATGTTTTCTCATAATTTTCAAAAATTATTGAAATCGTTGTTGATTAGCAAAAATGTATAGAAGAATAATTATTTACAATAACAATAAATTAATGTAAATTATTTGCTTTTTAAGCCTAAATTATTTACTATTAATTAACCAAAGTGTAAATATAGTAAATTAATGTAATTATGGTAAATTTCATTAATTTTAATTAAAAGTAAATCATTTGTTGTTAATTAATGTAAAACCAAGTATGGTTGAAGTCAACCAAGTGGTTTAGACCGGTGTGGATAGATTTAATAAATTTCCTAAATTATTTAATAATTATTTATTAAGATAATAATAATGGATTCTTATTTAAATAGTTTTGGAGAATTTTTTTGTAGATAAATTTCCTAATTTCTTAATTATTATTTATTTAAAAAGTTATGGATTATTAGTTAAAGAGTTTCCGTGAATCATTTGATAAATGTTAATTTTACTTATTGATTTTATGTAAATTATTAAATTATGCTAATTAGTAATATCTTTTATGAATAAATAATTATTGTAAATTTTTAATGAAATTTTATTAAATTAAAATGATTAATGTAAATTATGCTAAACATTAAAAATTTGAACATTTATTAATTAACCAATGGTTAGTTTCCACTAATGGTTGGTCAATTTCGAGTGACCAACTCCCTAACCCAACCAGGTCAGTTTGGCTTAGCCAAACAATCTCCAATCAAACTCAATTGCCTAGTGAAAACTCCTAATTTCAACTAAATTGATATTCTAGTCTCTAAAAAATAACAATAGTTTAATCTCTAATAATTATTGAAAATTTATAGCGAAAATATGCAATTGTTGAAAAAATATTTATAATGAAAATACAATAAATAACTAATAGAAAGCTTTAATACGTCTAAGTTATTTAATCTACTTTCCACTATATCAATAATATTTATTTTTTTCATTTATTTATATTTTATATTCTTATTATTGAATATTATTAAATCAATTATAATTAATTTTATGTTTTTGATCATTTTTTAAAGCTACTATAGAATCTTGTTCTTTAATCTATTTTTTTTTAAATCATGTTTAAAATATGATTTAGTATTCAATTTTTTATATTAAAAATTTTAAATTTTATTTAAAAAGTATATAAAACATAAATAATACCCTGCCCCACCCTTAATGGGGCAAGTTTTCTCGAATCATAAATAGGGATGGGGAAGAGACAAGATGGGGATGGGAAAAATATTTTTGCTCCAAATCAGGGACAGAAAAGGGACAGGGTTTGCATATAATTCCCCAACCTGATGGTAAATTAGTAAAATATCAGTAGATTTAATATTGACTTTTAAAATATCTCTAAGTTTTTCCTCATATTGGTGTAATCCAATTCTTAAAATACCCCAAATTCCCATAATTCTATTTGTAAAATGTCTACAAATTAGATTATTTTTAGGTGGTTGCCTCAGGGTGGTGAAAGTTGAGGATTCCCAATCCCCAACGGGGAATGGGCATCTCGACTCGAACCTACCCCGCCACCAGGAATGGGGCGAGGATGGGATAGTGTGTCTTGACTACAGGGGCGAGGGACAGGGGGGTGCCACAGACCGTACATCGCTTAGGGCCCACTAGTTATAATTACTTTTGTGCTTTTTATATTTTTTTTAAGGTTATAACATAATTTTGTTATTTAATCTATATTTTGTTTTTGAAATAATATATATAAGATCTGATCTAGTTATTAATATTTTGATATTTAAAATACTTAAAAATTAGTTATTTATAATATTATTTTATTATTTAAATAATACCATTATTTAAACTTTTAAAATATTAATTATTTATTAAGTTTAATAATCCATGAAATTATAATTTATATTATTATTACATAATTTTGTTATTAATTTTGTGAAATATAAAAATTATTATTAATTTAAAAGTTATGAAAACTATTATAATTATTATTCTACTCTTAAACTTTTTCTTTAATTTATTACATGATTTTGTTATTTTAACTATGTAAAATTTAGTTACGTTCAATGTTTCATTATTTAAATATTTAAATAATATGTATAATATTTAATCTTTTTGTCATTCAAATTTAATTTTTTAAAGTTATTTTGTAATTTTAAATATTTCGTTAGATAACTATTTATCTATTTTTAATATTTTGTTATTTAAATGATTTTTTATTTATGTTTTTAAAATATTATATTTTATATTGTTATTACATAATCTCATGTTGAATTTCATAAAAATATAAAATTATTAATAATATGAGTATTATTAAACCTATTAGAATTATTTTTGTGTTTTTAATATATATTTTAAAGTTATTACATAATTTCATTATAACGTTTAAATATTTGTTAAATGTTTTAATTGAAACTTTCTTTAGATAGATATAGATGAAAAGTGTATGAGAGGATAAATAGGAATTAGAAATAACTTAGGAGATAAATAGGAATTAGGGACAGATAGAGATAATTTAGGAGAAAGTGGGGGGTAGTTAGTTTCCCAATAAAAAGGAGAGGAAAAAATGAAATAAGCCATGTTAGGTGGCAACTCTTAGTGCTTCTAGAGGGAATATAGCACCCCCTCTAGAATTGCTCGGTTTGGGTAACAGACCAAGGAGGGGACTACTGACATGGAAAGTTGTATATATATATATATATATACTACTGTGGCCCTGTGTGATGCATGAGATGGGGCACCCCTTGTCCCTCGCCCAGGCCTGCAGTCAAGACACTCTACCACATCTCCACCCCGACCTTGGAGGTGGGGCAGGTTCGAGGCAAAGCACCCATTCCCTTTCAGGAATGGGAAATCCCCAAGTTTTCCCCACCCCGAGGTAACCACCAAAACATAATCTAATTTGTGGATATTTTACAAATAGTATAAAGGGGATTTGGGGTTATTTTAGGAATTGGATTATGACAATTTGGGGGTATTCTATAAATGGAATTATGGAATCCTAAGATTATAAGAATATGAGGAAAACTTAGAGATATTTTAAAAACCAATATTAATTTTTCTGATATTTTACTAATTTACCATTAGATTTGGGGAATTAAATGCAAGCCCTATTCCCTGATTTGGAGCAAAAATATTTTCCCCCACCCCTATTTAAAATTCAAGAAAACTTGCCCATTCGGCCTGGGGTAGGGTACGGCTCTAGTTTTACAGGGAAAATTGGCATCCCTACATTTCTAATAATTTACTAATTTACCATCAGGTTTGGGGAATTATATGCAAACCTCATCTTTGATTTGGAGCAAAAATATTTTCCTCATCCCCACTCCGTCTCTTCCCCATCCCTATTTAAAATTTGAGAAAACTTCTCCCATTTAGTGTGAGGCAAGGTTGGGCCCAAGTTTTATGGGGAAAAGTTCCATCTCTACAATTCTAATAATTATCTACAACAAATTAACAGTAAATTAAATAACAATAATTTATGATAATTTCCAAAAATTATTGAAATTATTGTTGATTAGCAAAAATGTATAATAAATTAGTTATTTAGAATAATAATAAATTAATTTGAATGAATGGGTGATCATATCAGCCCACCTCGAAATGGGCTTTCGGCCCATTAAGTGTTCAGTGTCTAAATACTTTCCAATCTGCTGCCCAGTTGGGCTTCTTTGTATGGCGTGGGACCCAAGCATTGATCTACACACCAGCCACATGGGTTCGGCCCAGCCTTTAATACAAGGCCCAGCCGAATTCACTGAAAAACTCAATGAACCCCTTGAGTCCATCACATGGACCCTATGGGCCCAACA
>NW_010729682.1:6438-29273 GCF_000365185.1 Nelumbo nucifera
TCCCCTCTACCAACAATCTCCCGCAATACGTGGTACTTCCTCTTGATGTGCTTCGGCTTCGAGTGGGCTCGTGGCTCCTTAGCCTGACCAATGGCTCCATTGTTGTCACACAWCAATGGGATGGGTGATGTGCTGGACGGAACAACTCCCAACTTGTGAACGAACTTCTTCATCCACACAGCTTCTTTGGCAGCCTCACTTGCGGCAATGTACTCGGCTTCGGTCGTGGAGTCTGCAGTGGACCCCTATTTGCTGCTTCTCCAGCAAACAGCACACGATCCTATCGTGAAAACATATCCAGATGTAGACTTTCTATCATCTGGGTCTGACTAGAAATCGGCATTTGTAAACCCCTGGATCTGTAGTGAGCTACCGTCGAACACCAGACAAAACTCTTTTGTCCTTCGAAGGTACTTAAGTATGTTTTTCACAGCAGATTAAACCGCTACATCAGCTGTCCAACTTAGGATCTTAAGGGGGTGGGGACTCATGTCAGCTCCTTACTTGACCCAAAACACCTGGACCAATGAATTTGAGCCTAATAGGCTAAAAAAGCACAAAATACCAAACAAACCCCCACTTAAAAGTAAGAAAGAACAAAACCTCATTTAAAAGTTCTTCAAATTTACGTTTTTTACCATTGTCATCCTCAAATAAGGGGCTGCAATGTCTGGCACACCCCAATCCCTCATTAGACGTACGAAATCCATCAGAAGCCCTCCAAACTCGAGAAATTTTGTTACACAAAGAAGGAAGGGTCAACTACAAGCTCTTCTCTCTTAAAACCTTTGCCTATTTTAGTGAAAGTGATCTATTGAATCACAAACATTGTAGTTGGGCGAATTTCAGACCCATCTCCCTCCATTTTCTCTATAAATAGAGGCCCAACTTGATATTAAAGGAGGAAGGCAGTTTTCCCAACTTTTGTGATACACCCATTCTGCTTGGAATCCCGAAATCCCTGAAACCAAGCTCAATACTCATCCCCTGTCTTTCAAGCTTAACACTAGAAATGCTCAACTCAGCTCCTGCCTTGCTCAAGTTTCGTTTGAAGTCCTTTCGGTTGCTGGAAAGTTTGTTTCGAGGTCGTACGTGAGTGGTAAGCCTCTTATTCCACCATCTCTCTACTTTTAGTTTAGTTTTAGATTACTTAAAGTCATAAAATCCAGGGAAACTTGCATTCCCAACTTCCTCTAGATTGAGAAAAAGAGGTAAAGAGGTGAGGGTCATAGGGAAACCAGTACCTAAGACCCGATAACATCACCTCAAATCAATTTTAGGTGAAGTTAGGAACATTTTTCCAGATTTCAAGAACTTTGACCAATCCTGTTAATTAGTGTTTTGCTAGAATTTGAGCCTAAAACTGCTTCTGTCTTGGGCTGCTATGGTAGCTTGGAGAGAGGGGTGCCTAACACCTTCCCTCTCCCATTCTCTGAAACCCAAAACCTCTCGGTTCAATGCCTTTCCCATGGAGGACGGAGTCACTATCGAGGCAAGTAAACTGATTTTTGAATCTAAAAATAAGGGTCCATTTCCTCTAAAAAAATGGGTGACGACTCCATCTCTTTGAGCTGGCCATGAGCTTCCCAGAGCTCACAGCTGGCGACTCCACTAGGGGCATACTTTTAGGACCTCTTTGGGGAGATGTTTGGGATTAAGTTTGTGCTCAATTGTTGTGCGCTATAAGGGTTAAAGATTAAAATTTGTTGGATTGCAATTTAAAATCACAGCTCAAGAAGGTTAGGTGTGATAGATCTTCCCAACGCAATCGCACTAAGCCATTCCCGTGCCAAAATTGAACCAAAATCTTCCCCCATAACCATACCTTTGTCAAAATCGTAACTTAGTTCAATCTCATCGCAACTGAGAAGCTCAAAATCTCAACTTAGTTCAATCTCATTGCAACCCAGAAGCTCAAAACCGCAATTCAGTCCAATCTCATCGCAATTCAATTCAATCTCATCGCAACCCAGAAGCTCAAAATCGCAATTCAAATCAATCTCATCACAACTCAATTCAATCTCATCACAACCCAGAAGCTCAAAACTGCAACTTAGTTCAATCTCATCGCAACCCAGAAACTCAAAATCACAACTCAGTTCAATGTCATTGCAACTTAATTCAATATTATCGCAACTCAAAACCTGTTCACCACATCTTAGAACCTGCTCATCGCACCATGGAACCTACCCATCTTACTGTATTTCAGTCTTATCGCACCTAAATCACACCCATCTACCCTTCCCAAGCTTTATTATCACATCACACCCTCTGTCGTAGCACACTGAATGTCTACCACAACTAGACTTCAATATAGCAGAAAAAAATTATAGTTGCCAGATGTTGTTTTCCTTTTTTTGTTTTTTTTGGGGTTTTTTCTTCACTCCCTCCCCTTCTTTTCCTTTAGTAATTTCTCAAAATTTGCAGTTTTTGCATTCTCTATAACTGAATATAGCTTAGTTTTGGATAGCAGTAAATTGCATTTGTTCCATGTTCTGCTCTTTCCACTTTTTTTTTTTAGTTAAAAGTGCACCAAGGGAACTTATCTTCTATTAGATCCCCAAATGTGGCCACTTGGAATCTTGTAGAATTGTTTGCAAAGTTAAACATGTGGCTGCATTCTCCCATTGTTTTTTTTTTTTTTTTGTTGCTCTCCTATCCAATTTTCTTGCATGCTTGAACACTCACAATCATACACACTCTCACGTAAATAAAATTAGAATCCTATTTCACCTATTGGAGGAAAAATAGTAGGTGTGTGCCCTTGGATTTTGGTCCTTAAAGGCTCCACAAAAAATGATCAAACTAGCAGGCGTTTGATGAAAAATGCCTCAGTAAATATCCAATGAGAACACTCAAATGTATGCATTATTACTGAGCCACTTTGCGGATGCCTCTGTATTTTATTATTACTAGCAAAGGTGGCCCTGCGTTGCAGGGGTTCGCTCATAAACTATTAGGCTCGAGCTCGATTCGAATTAGAGACTTAAGCTCGAGCTCGAGTTTGGCTACCTTTGATTGCATGTCTCTCAAGCAGCCAAGGTGCCGAGCCAAGGTTTCTCTCAATCGTCTAGGTGCCAAACCGAGTTCTTCCTCAGCTGCTGAAGTGTCGAGCTGAGGTTTATCTAGCAGGATAGGTGTCGAGCTATGGTCTCCCTTAGTAGACAAGGTGCTGACTTGAGGTCTCCCTCAATTGTCGAGGTGTTGAGCTGAGATCTCCCTCAGTGACTGAGGTCTGAGCTGAGGTCTCCCTCTATGGTCGAGGTGTCATCTAGCTCGAGCTTGTTGAGCTCGGCTCTACTCAAACTCGACTACCTTTGATTGTAGGTCCCCTAGCAGCCGAGATGCCGAGATGAGGTCTCCCTCAGTTAGAAAGAGAGTGGCATTCTTGTAATTTATAAGGAGAGAGAGAGATGGTAGATGTAATTTATAAGAAAAAGAGAGAGAGAGTTGGTAGGATAGAGAGTGGCATTCTTGTAATTTAAAAGAAAAAAAAGCAAGAGAGAGAGAGAGAATTGGTAGGAGAGAGTGGCATTCTTGTGATTTGAAAGAAAAAAAAAAGCAAAAGAGAGTTGGTAGAGAGTGGCATTCTTGTAATCTCTAAGAAAAAAGGAAAAAAATACTATTAGATTCCCTTTCCCTCATCCTTACGCCTTCTTACGTACATATTTTAGCTTAATATATTTATATAGATTTTAGTCGAGGGTACTTTTGGTATTAGGTATAATTTACAAAAAGATGGGGGTCACCCATTTTCTCCATAGTTTCAACACTAAATACAAATTGCAAGAGGGCTACTTCAACTTCTATTCTCCTACTTCTCGAAGGACCCAAGAACTAAGGATTTGACTAGTGCTTTTGAGATTTTAATGGATTAAAAGAGCATAGGTTGGGATTAAACAGAACATGAAAATGCGGGTTCTATGTTGTTTGTAGGGGATTAGAATCTGGTGTTCCTTTCCAGTAATTCACTTCATTCCTCTTTCATTCGAATATCATATTTCCTTAAATTATTTTCCTTTATATGGATTAATCTATTAACATTTTCTTTCAACTTATCTGATCATTAGAAATTATTATGTTTTAATAAATTCGCTTGATCTCTCTCACTCCATTCACAAGAATAGAGACTTGCCCTTTCGATTGCCCGAGTACTAGAGAGCTAGGCTTTTGTGAAGTTAATCAAATTAGAAGAATTGGAAAGGAATATAAACAAATTTAACTTCCTTGTAAATAATATTCTTTTATGAAAACTGATGAGGGCAATATTTGGCCCTCCATTGATATCATGACTTGTGGCATCTCAAAAATAGCTGGATGACACCCGACACCACGTAGGCGATGACCTTCCTTAGCTGAAATGATGGAGACCTGAAGACCTACCTATAGAGACCTGATGGAGACTTGAAGACCTACCTCCAAAGACCTGTTGGAGACATGGAGACCTACCTCTAGAGACCTACTAGAGACCTAGCAACCTACCTTCGGAGACACATGGCATCCAAAGTACACCTCAGCGCCCAGTCAGTGAGCTAGCTCATTAAAATTAGCTTGGAGCATCTCACCCAGGCCGACCTCTACCTTGGCAAGACCGAACTAACTGACCCTATAGGATTATGGTGAGCTGTCCTAGGAATTGCTCGAGCTATAGGGACTTAAAGCGACCTACTAAGGAGAGCTCGCTAACCACCCCCTACAGTTTCCAGTATAGCTCGGCAAGGCCGAGCTTGTAGATCCGTAAGATTACGGTGAGCTGCCCTAAGAGCTGGCCGAGCTAAGAGGACCTAAGGTGACCTGTGAGGAAGAGCTCACTAACCATCGCCAGCAGGTCACTACCAAAGGCGCTGATAGCGTGACCGTTAGAATGGCTCACCGTGTCGCACACCAGATTCTATGTGAAGGAATTGTAACTCTTGTGAAAATCTCTCAACTAACACCTTAATGCACCTGAAAATAAGGAAACAACTCCACAAAGATCTCAAGACTGTTACCCTAAGTCCCCCCAGAGTCCAGGGGCCTATATAAGACATCCAGATCCACTTAGAAAGGTATGCACACTGATACCCTCAAAGCTCCCTTATGTTCTCAGAGATTACTCCTACATACTCATTAACTTAAGCATCGGATTGCCCTTCCCGGGTAAAAACTACCTGGGCACCCTCACCTCCTTTCTTTTTATAGCTCGCACTCAGCTTGGTCACACAGATACCAGCTCATCCATACAGCTCATCACTGCCAAGTTGGACCCCTGTTCGAGCCAAATCACAAGGCACGAGGGAGCATCTAGACTGTGCATCATCAATTGGCACTGTCTATGGGAAACCGCTACAAAAAGCTAAGTTCTCACCTTCTAGAAAGTTGAGTTTTCACCTTCTAATTTCCATTTCAATTAACTTAATGACATTTTTGAGCAGCACTAACATCAAGAATGAAGAATCAATCACTGGAGGGCAAGAACATCGGTGATGAACCTTGAGAATCCCCTTGTAACAATTAGATGTAGGCATGGGAGAACAACCAGCAGTAGAACGACCTAAACAACTAGCCTCCCATCGACAATGCGGCCTTTGATAACAACCAACTATCGGTGGAGAGCGGAGCTACGGCTCCTTTCAGGACTGAGTTCGCCAACTCATCCATGGGGACCAAGAAAAAGTGTGGAAGGCATACCCACCGTGCTAAAAAATAAAAAGAAGCCAACTCGCTCTGCCACAAAGAAAAGCAAACAACAAGGAAGGGACAAGCAACAACGAGAAAAGGAAGATAAGTAAATCTCCTAGAAGAAGCAAGTCGCAACAGCCGCCACAAAGAAAAATCAGGTCGCCTCGGAGCAAGCGCAATAGCTTGCCATGAAGACAAAGCAGGTCGCCACCTTGGGGCTTGACTCAACGATAAGCCACTCCACCTCTGTATAGCAGCTCACCTTTGACAAGCTAAAAAGAGAACTTAGTTTGCCTCCGCTGTTAACCAAACTTGAGACTGAGGATGAGCTTAAACTCTAACTCTCCGCAAGTGACAAGGTGGTTAGCTCGGTCTTGGTAAGAGAAGTAGATAAGACACAACAACTTGTCTACTACATTAGCAAGGTCCTACACACAGTGGAAACGAGATACCCGACATAGAGAAGCTCACCTTCGCACTAGTGCTAGTCGCCCGAAAGCTAAGACCATATTTCCAGGCCCATACCATTATAGTTTTGATTGATCAAACTCTGAAGCAGGTCCTTCAGAAACCTGAGGTCTCAAAGAGACTGGCAAAATGGGCAATATAGCTCAATGAATACAACATCCGGTACAAGCCACAACCAACTATAAAAGCACGGGTCTTGGCAGACTTCATTACTGAGTGCACCTTCAGCTTGCTACCTTCTGTAGTAATAGAACTAGAATCAAAAGCCTCATCTAGCATGGCATTGCTCCCAACTCGCGAGATAGTGGAGCGGGATGAGAAGACCTGGATACTTCATGTTGACGGCTCGTCCAACCAAGGGGGAACGGAACTGGGTTAAAACTCTATGGACCTAGCAAAGTAAAACTAGACTACATTCTTCAGTTTCAATTTCAAGCTTCTAACAATGAGGTCGAATATGAAGCATTGCTGGCTGGCTTGGCAAAGGAAGTAGGAGCCAAACACCTTGTAGTGTGCAGTGACTCACAGCTCGTCGTAAATCAAGTGAATGGGGAATACGAAGCACGAGAACCCTCCATGGCAGCCTACTTGGCCAAGGTAAGAGAACACCTCTCCAATTTCGACTCTTGGTATCTCTAACAAATTCTGAGATTGGAAAATACAAAGGCTGATGCCCTTTCTAGACTTGCGAACACGATTGACTCGACAAAAAGAACGAAATGCAGGTCAGCTCATAGAATGACAAGCAGCTTGCTACGTGATAGTAGGTGAGCAGCTCTATAGAAGATCTTTCATGTGCTACAGAGCCAAGCTGGATAGATCCAACCTTCAACAAGGTGTATTACCAAAAGAACGAAATGCAGCTCGGCTCATAGAACGACAAGTAGCTCGATACGTGATAGTAGGCAAGCAGCTCTATAGAAGATATTTCATTTACTACAGAGCCGAGCTGGATGGACCCGATCTTCAACTACCTAAAACACAGCACAATGCTGAAAGAAAGAAACACAGCTCGACAGATAGAATGACAATCAGCTTGCTACGTGATAGTGGGCGAGCTGCTCTATAGAAGGTCCTTCACCCTACTCTACAGAAGGTCCTTCACCCTGCTTTACAGAAGGTCCTTCTACTGACCTGGTGACCTGATTCTGCCGACCAACAACCTACAACCACTGACCAAACGACTTGGGCCTATACTTATGAGCTCAACAAACTAGTCACTCTGAGCCAAAGGACCTACAACAAGCTACTCCCTTCGCTGAGTTGACCTCAGCTCGGGAGTGGGGGCAATTGATGAGGGCAGATTTGGCCCTCCACTGACATCATGACATGTGGCATCTCAAAAATAGTTGGATGACACCCGACACCACATAGGTAATGACCTGCCTTAGCCGAAATGATGGAGACCTGAAGACCTACCTACAGAGACCTAATGGAGACCTGAAGACCTACCTCTAGAGACCTGTTGGAGGCCTAGATACCTACCTCTAGAGGCCTATACACATGGCATCCAAACTACACCTGGCGCCCTACCTTCGAATACACATGGCATCCAAACTACACCTGGCGCCCAGTTAGTGAGCTAGCTCAATAAAATTAGCTTGGAGCATTTCACCCAGGCCGACCTCTACCTCGGCGAGACCAAACTAACTGACCATGTTGGATTATGGTGAGCTGTCCTAGGAATCGGTCGAGCTGTAGGGACTTAAAACAACCTGCTAAGGAGAGCTCGCTAACCACCCCTTGCACCTAGTAGACCCGTAAGATTACGGTGAGCTGTCCTAAGAGTCGATTGAGTTGAGAGTACCTAAGGCAACCTGTGAGGAAGAGTTCGCTAACCGTCCCTAGCAGCTGCTACCAAAGGTGCTGATAATGCGACCGTTAGAATGGCTCACCGTGTCGTGCACCAGATTCTATGTGAAGGAATTATAACTCTTGTGAAAATCTCTCAACTGACACCTTAATGCACCTGAAAATAAGGAAACAGCTCCACAAAGAGCTCAAGACTATTACCCTGAGTCCCCCTAGAGTCCAGGGGCCTATATAAGACGTCCAGATCTACCCAGAAAGCTATGTGCACTGATACCCTCAAAGCTCACTTATGTTCTCAGAGATTACTCCTACATACTCACTGACTTAGGCATTGGAGTGCCCTTCCTGGGTAAAAACAAACCGGGCACCCTCACCTCCTTTCTTTTTACAGCTTGCACTTAGCTCGGTCACACAAATACCAGATCGGCCATACAGCTCGTCACTGCCAGGTTGGACCCCTGTTCGAGCCAGATCACATGACACGGGGGAGCGTCCAGATTGTGCATCACCAAAAACCAATTTATTGGAAATCCTGCAACTTTTCCGTCATTTAAGAGGTCTACCAAACTAATGATCTCTGCTTTATTATGATGCAAGGTTGGTAAGAGCTTTCAGCAGGATGAGTGAGGTCTTTGAAGGATACGGACGCCAATACTGTAAGCTCTCAGCAAATCTATCCAGAAAGTGCACATCCGCTGATCTTCTTGATGGAGGTAACGGATGTATTCCCCTCTCCTGGTGCAATTTTCTGCTTTTGGTTGAGCTTAATATATGTAGATCCCTTGGTAAAGGTTATACTCTGGTATTGCTTTCAAATTGGATACCTCCATTCATATAATATTACGTCAATTGAAGTTGTTTGATTTCCATAGTTATTGAAAATATTATCATTCATCGCAATGATCCATGGTACCTTTGTCATTTTTTATTTTCTCTTCTTTTGTTGCTTTGAAATGTTTCTGATTGTTGGAATCTATGAGGATTCTTATTATGATCCATTCGTAAAGGTTATACATCAGCTTGTCGGGCAAGAAGTAGGATTTGTTTTTTAAGCTTTAGGGTATTGCAAGAATTCTTTGGTCGTTCTTAGGATTTAACTTCTATCAGTCAAGGTAAAAATGTTACTAGTTTAGTATGTTAATGATCTGAATAAAATAATATCGCCAAATGAGTGACATGAAGAAACTTCTAGCATGGAATGCAGGAGAAGATGATATCAAAAACGTCGAGCTGATGTTCTCTCTGCTTGGAGTGGCATTCGTCCATTGGCCACAGATCCATCAATAAAGAACACTGAAAGCATTTCCAGGGATCATGTAGTGTCTGAAGATTACCCTGGTTTGATCACTATTACTAGTGGAAAAATGAACTACATAAAGAAGGTAAACTGAAAAAATGTTGACAAGTATGGGTTGATGATTTTATTTTAAATGTGCCTTGCCCTGTTTATCTTGCACAAATCATCTTTTAATATAATAACCAGTCTTCCCCTTGTATTTCCTGCTAATGATAGAAGTAGTGTTCTTTTCCATTTACGTCCATTGACTTTTTCCTTTTCTTCCTCATCTCTTCTTTTTGGGATAAATTTTTGTGTGCTTAATTTAATCCTTAGCTCAGCATGAATATGGTTTTTTTTTTCGATCATGTCAATTTTATACTTACAAGAGCCAGTTCCAACATGGCGGAGGATGTAGCTGATGCAGCTATAAAATCTGGGAAGTGGAGACCAACAAATGGCTGGTTGACTAACCACCTACAAATAATTGTGGGAGATGGTGGGGATCCAGCTTCATTTACAGTTCTTGCTCAACAATATGTTCGTATGAAGAAGACACATAATGGTAAAGTTGTTCCAGGGATAACGGACAATGCTACAGCCCAACATCTATCTCGAGATTATGGTACTTTAGCTGAACGAGTAGCAACCATAGCTCAGGTTTGGGATTCATTCTTTATATCATAGTACTTGCAAACAGTATTATTAAAGAATTGCATGGCAACCACCTACATGTTTCTTTGTAACTTAGATGACTACAAAAAGATATATCTGGAGAACTGAAACTGATTTTGTTAATGGAACATTATTGAATGTAAGGAATGAATTGAGAGTTTGACCTGTCAGTAAAAGAATTTGGTCAATCAAATCTATCTCTAGGCAGGTACTTCAATCCTTTTGATATTGGTAGAAGCATCAGTGGGAGAGGAAAATTTATCAGGTTACCTTTTTTAATCAAACAGTAATAATAATTACCAGTGTATTGTTTAGTGACTAATCTTGTATAGACAGAAAAAGGATGAAAAACTAGCAAGTATGATGTGGACGCATATTGGGAGCAGCAGCAGCAATGATCCGGTGTTTTCATCCTATCCAATTCGGCAACAACAGTCTTATCCATTCAGCAGATTAGATTAGACTATCTTGTTATTCTTATCTAATCTTATTAAGTTAGTAGATTAGATTATCTTATCTTATTAGATTAGGATTAAGAGAGACTTATCTTATTAGATTAGGATTAAGAGAGATTATCTTATCTTATTAGATTAGNTAGATTAGATTATCTTATCTTATTAGATTAGGATTAAGAGAGACTTATCTTATTAGATTAGGATTAAGAGAGATTATCTTATCTTATTAGATTAGGATTAAGAGAAACTTATCTTATCTTATCAGTCTTATCTTATCAAGATAGAGTTGGAAGTTTCCCTATTCAGCAAGAAGTCTCCCTAAGAGTAGGACTCTTGTAATCTCCTATTTAAGGAGCCACTATTATTGAATAAAGGCATCCAAGAATTTCAGTCAAGAGAAGAGTTTAGGAGAGTTAGGGTGATCTCTTGGACAATTCACCCCTTAGGTCGCCACGATAGGGTTTGCACGCGAAGGGAGGGGCAAGGGGAAGCTAGAGGTTCTCCCCGTGGACCGACCCGTGACGAGATCCTACGCTCGGGCCCATAACATTTTGGTATCAGAGCAAGGCGTCATGGGTGATCTGGAGCAGCTGCCGTCCAGGGTCCACGATCTCGAGCACCGGCTCATGGAGACCAGCTCGGAAGTACGGGAAATCAAGGACAAAGTCAGGGAGCTATGACGTCTGATGGAGTTATTCCTTTCTAGCAAAGAGAGGAACACAGAAGGGCTGATAGCCACTAGCGGCTGCTGACCAGATCTGCCGGAGTCTTTCGGCGAATAACAGTTCGGCAACCAGGGGGCCGCAGTCATCCCCAAGTACAACAGGTTAGAATTCCCGTCGTACAACGGCAATAGAGATTTCTTGGGCTGGCTGTACCGGCGCGAGCAGTTTTTTCAAAATCAACGGACAAACGACCAGGATAAGGTAAGCCTAGCCGCCTTTCACTTAACAGAGGAAGCACAACTCTGGTTCTATCGATTAGAACAGGAAGAACCTGGGCTTAGTTGGACCCAGTTCAAGTCCTACTACCTTCTTAGATTTGGGCCCCCACTGACAAGCAACCCCTTAGGCAAGCTAATTAACCTTAAACAAACCGGCACGGTGACAGAATACCAGCGCCAGTTCCAGACCCTCCTTGCGAGGGCATCTTCAGTGTGACCGAACCAGCAGGTAGACATGTTCACCGCTGGTTTAGTAGAACCCCTGCGGGTGGACATGGAAATGCAGAATCCCCCCCAACCTGGTTACAGCTATGAATATAGCTCGCACCTTCGAACGCAAACTACAACTCAGCTGCGGAACCTTCAATATGGGGCAGCCTCCATCAGCATGGGCATCCCTAGAACCACTCGGAATGGCTCCATATTCAGCAGCCAGCCAAGAACGGAAGCCACAAATGAGCAACAATTCCAAATCAGCATCCAGTGTGGGGAGCAGCGTCTATGCAAGCACTTGTCCAGGGCTGAGATGGCGGAACGCAAAGCGAGGGGACAATGTTTTAATTGCGATGAACTCTACTCAGCAGGGCACAGTGCAAGAAACTTTTCTGCCTCCTGGTGAAACAAGAGGAAGATGAGGATGAACCCTCTTCATTGGAACCCGATCAAGGAGGGCAAAGTCATTCCACCTATCCGGGATTCCTTTGATAGTGTTTCTTGACACCCATCCTGAATTCGAGCTTGAGGATAAGCTCGTAGTCCAAGAGGGGAGTAATGATGTCGACGCGTATTGGGAGCAACAGTAGCAATGATCCGGTGTTCTCATCCTATCCAATTCGGCAACAACAGTCTTATCCATTCAGCAGATCAGATTAGACTATCTTGTTATTCTTATCTTATTAAGTTAATAGATTAGATTATCTTATCTTATTAGATTAGGATTAAGAGAGACTTATCTTATTAGATTAGGATTAAGAGAGATTTATCTTATTAGATTAGGATTAAGAGAGATTATCTTATCTTATTAGATTAGGATTAAGAGAGACTTATCTTATTAGATTAGGATTAAGAGAGATTATCTTATCTTATTAGATTAGGATTAAGAGAAACTTATCTTATCTTATCAGTCTTATCTTATCAAGATAGAGTTGGATGTCTCCCTATTCAGCAAGGAGTCTCCCTAAGAGTAGGACTCTTGTAATCTCCTATTTAAGGAGCCACTATTATTGAATAAAGGCATCCAAGAATTTCAGTCAAGAGAAGAGTTGAAGAGAGTTAGGGTGATCTCTTGGATAAATCACCCCTTAGGTCGCCACGATAGGGTCTGCACGCAAAGGGAGGGGCAAGGTAAAATAGAGGTTCTCCCCGTGGACCGACCCGTGACGAGATCCTACTCCCGGGCCCATAACAAAGTAGGAGATGGTTCATGGGCCTTTACAGGGAGGGATACTTGGCTACATGTCAATAATATGTACCAAATATGTTTGCCAGAGTTTTCAGTATAGCTTATTATGTATAAAGTGACTATAATGGAAAATTTGGGTAGTTGGCTATTAGGATTACATTTTGTTTCTAGGAAAACATGGAGGTGTATTGAGAGAGGTGTAGGTGGGATTTAATCTAGCACCTTAAGATTATGCTTGGGCATTGTATTTGTTTCCTTCCCTGTAGGCTGATAATACAATTAATGACTGTCCTCAAAATGTAATTTAGATAATTAACTTCTCCGTTGACAAAAAACATGGTTGTCTCCATTCCATTGGGATTTCTCTTGCTTTTAGTCATGTAGAGATCTGTTAGTCTCTTATTGATATATAATTTACACAAATAGCTTTTGTTATCTACATCTCTCACTCTATTTTCATCATGTTTTGGAAATGATTCAGAAGACAGCACTTGGTAGCCAATTTTGGTACTGGAGAAAGCCGTCTGTGGAAATTGATTTTGATCTTCTTAATGATGAGTGTGCTCAAAACATTGCTCCACTGACTAGTTGTGCCAATGATGATCAATCAAATTCAAATAGTGTCAAGTCCTTGCGAGTTCATCCCAAGTACAATCGGTGCAAGTTGAATGAAATATCAAAGAAGAATGGGCTGCCACACGCATATAAACAGCTTTTCAAGGATTTCTGGTATGAAAACATTTATCTTCAATTGTATTGCTGTCATGAAACAATAAAAAAAAAAGTACAGTTGTCAATTGTTATTATCTGAACAAGTCTGCTTTAGACTCATCCAAATAACTCTTCATGGGAGATCTCATATTATTTCCTAAAACAAAAAACTTTAGCAATGAGTTGGTGGATTTGGATCTAGGACACTGAGATTTCAGTTCATCCCTAATATTAGTGTCCATCTAATCTAGTGCAAATTTTGACTCCCTTGGAGATGTTTTGACTGTATCTCAATTTTGAATTAACCAAGATTTGTGTTCTCTTATTTACATTTAGTTATTCAGTTGCATAATTTTGCATCTAATACAATATCTTGCTATTTTTGCATGCCATAATTTCAGTGCTATTTTGACATTTTAGTAGTTAAATTCGTCTCTTTTTAGGTTTAGGTTCAGCCAGCTGAACCCAAATTGGAGATCTAATCTAATATATATATTAAAACAAAGTGATCAAGAAATTTTCTCCTTTTTTGAATTTTTTATTTTTTTATTCCATGTCATTTTTCAAACAACCAATGAGATGCACTTTCCCAATAACATAAATAATCACTTCTCCTAAAATTTCTCTTAAACTACCCCCCCCCCCCCACTATCCCCCACTTTTTCCAAAATTATCTCTAATTACTATTTATCTTCTAAATTTTCTCTAATTCTTATTTATCTCCAAAATTATCTCTAATTTAGTGGAGAATTTCTCTCATAAATTATCTCAAATTCCTATTTATCCTCTTCCCTACCTTTTATCTATATTTATCTAAAGAAAGTTTGGATTAAAAAATTTAAGAATTATTTAAATATTATAAAAAATTATATAATAACTTTAAAATATTTATTAAAAACACAAAAATAATTTTATATTTTTACAAAATATATTACAAAATTATGTACTAACAATTTAAATTATGTTTTTCTGGATTATCAATTTAAATGTTTTCTAAATAAATAAAATTCAAATAACAAAAATTTTAAACATTTTATAGATTATTTAAATATTTAAATAACAAAATATTTACCATAACTAGATTTTAAATAGTTAAAATTACGAAATTAAATAATAAATTTAAACTATTTCTTGAAAGTAGAAAAATAAATATAGCATAATATTGAAATTAATAATAATTTAACATATTACAAAATTAATAATGAAATTAATAATAATTTAATATATTACAAAATTAATAATGAAATTATGTAATAACAGTATAAATTATGATTTTTATGGATAATTAAATTCAATAAATTATTAATATCTTAAAATTTAAATATTTTACATATTATTTAAGTATTTAAATAACAAGATTTTAAATAGTTAAAATAAAGAAATTATGTAATAAATTTAAAACAAAATCTAAAATGTAGAAAAATAATTAAAGCATAATATTCAAATGAATAATAATTTAATATTTTTACATAATATTGTAAATAATTAATTTCACTTTTATCAAGTAATAATTCGAGAAAATAACTTTCAAAAAATTAATATTTATTAATAATAATATTAAACTCTTAATTTGTACTTATTATATAATCATATATACTAAAATTAATATTTATTGTTTTTTGTGATAAATGTAATTTCAATGATTATGTATAAATTTATTTTGTTTTGATATTTAACAAAAAACTTTCAACAATTATTGGAGATTAAATTACTATTATTGAAATTATTAAGTTTAGTTTATTGTACTTATTGTATGTTTGTTATAAGCTATTCATTAATATTTATTAGATATTAAACTATTATTTGAAATTATACTATTTATTGAATAAGTTAATATATTTTTAGTACTTATTGTATTTTTGTAATTTCTATAATTATTGTATTTTTCATTATCAATATATTTTTAATAATTGTGTACTTTTGCTATAAATTTTCAATAATTATTAGAGATTAAAGTATTGTTATTTATCAGAGATAAGACTATTTATTTAGCTAAAATTATGAGTGTCAATGAGTTGGTTTGGTTCCGTCATAAGTTATTTGGCCAACCAAATTAACTTGGTCAAGTTTGGTAGTTGGTCAACTGAAACTGACTAACCTTTGGTGAAAACCAACCCACTCAAGTTGTATCGGTTTGGGTCGTTTTTTTGTTTTGCTAGTTAGTTCAAAATATTTAAACTTGAAAATTAAAATAAACATTAAAACTTATAGTGCAATTATTAAAAAATAAATTTATGATATAAAACATTTTAGACTAAGAAACATGGGAAAAATCCCACTTTTCCAAATTACAAATTATATATAAAATATAGAATATTAATATATATCCATGGTTAGGTCATTCGATTTTAGTCGGTTTACAAATGACCAAAGTGAAACTGATCCAACTTGGTCTAATTGGGAAATTTTTTAACCAAAGCCAACCTAAAATACTAGAAAAACTGACCAACTCGGGTCGAGTTAATCGGGTTGGTCGGTTTCATCAGTTTGATGAATAAACCTAACTGAATTTAATTATTGTTGTTTTTGTATTATAAAAATTATATTAAAAGTAGTATATAAAATATGTAATTATTAATTATTTAAAAAGTTGAAAATATAAAACAATTGTATACTCTTATGTGTTTTTATTAGGGTCATTTACTAGAACACACCTTTAGGGATGGAAATTTTCCCCAACCCCGGCGGGGACCCGACTTCCCCGACTTGATGGGACTGGGGATGGGGATTGTTTTGGCAAGGCAGGGGTGGGGACGAGAATTAATAGGAATCCCCGGTCGAGGCCAGGGTCGGGGATGGGGATTGAAGTCCCTGCCCAGCCCCAACCCCAATTATATATATATATATATATATATATATATATATTATATATCAAAACATATTTAAAACATTATTTCTAATTTAAAATATTTATTTATTAAAAAAATACTATTATTTGAATACATTTTGGGGATTCGGGTCCTCACGGGGAACCCATCCCTGTCGGGGATCGCGGATGGGGAATATGATCCTTGTCCCGTTGCCATTCCTACACACCTTATAGTTTTACATATTTACTTAAACATACCTTATAGTTTTCATTTTACTAAAACATCCCATATATTTTACAACTTATTTACTTAATCAACTTTTCATTAAGGAGTGTTTGGTTTGCCATTAGGCCCATGATTTTTTATTCCAAAAATACTTTTCACACTTTTTTATACAGAAAACAAAATTGGCCAAATATAGCCAATAGAGTGGTTGTTCGTGTCTTATTAAGGGGTATTTTAGTAAATGACCTTTTCTATAATTTACCTTTCGCTTAATAAATCTTGCCGCATGGGTCCCCGCTACTATCATATATGTTTAAACATATTAACGATGTAACCAGCCTATCTATACCAAATTAATGTTCAAAACTGTTGGACTTCACCAACATAACCAACCATCGTCCCTTGAGATCAGTTTTGATCCCAAATCATTTAAAAAGCTTTGACATCTGAAACCTTGAAAATTACTTAAGGAACGCCTTATAAAAAAACACATGCAACCAAAAAACCTAGAAACAAGAGTGCTGAGATTTCTATATGTTTGATAAATTCTTTCATCATCTGCTTCTTCTTCTTTTGATTTGGTTGGGAGGCACCTCTTGGAAGGTGTGATAAACGCCATGGCCAACTACAATTTTGGTGGGTGATGATCAATGGAGTGGCTGAGTGAGAGTCTTGGGATGGTTTCTTGATAAAGATGAGGCATCACCATTCACCAGGCTGTTTATAAATGAAACTAGCGAGGACCTGTGCGATGCACGGGATTTATTAAGTGAAAGCTAAATAATAGAAAGGGTCATTTACTAAAATACCCCTTATAATTTCATGGATTTACTAAAATCTACCCTATAGTTAAAATTTTACTAAAACACCACGTATAATTTGCAATGGATTTAATCAATCTTCCATTAGATGACAGTGGAAAATGATAGTGTTGATCCTAATGTTCATTTAAATAAATTTAATCAAAAGAAAATAAAAATAAAAATACCAATTTTGCCCTTTAAAAGACATGGGCAACCACTCTATTGGCTATTTTGGTTAATTTTGTTTTTTGTACAAAAAAGTGTTAAGGGTATTTTTGGAATAAAAAATCATGGGCCTAATGGCAAAACAAACACTCTTTAATGAAAGGTTGGTTAAGTAAATAAGTTGTAACATATATGGGATGTTGTAATAAAATGAAAACTATAAGGTTTGTTTAAGTAAATACGTAAAACTATAAGATGTGTTCTAGTAAATGACCCTAATAGAATCACATAAGAGTATACAATTGTGTTATATTTTCAACTTTTTAAATAATTAATAATTATTCATATTTTATATAATACTTTTAATATTTTTTTTATAATACAAAAATAACAATAATTAATTTCAATTAGGTTTATTCATTAAACTAATGAAACCGACCAACCCGATCAACTCGACCTGAGTTGGCTGGTTTTCTAGTATTTTAGGCCGACTTTGGTTAAAAAATTTCCCAATTCGAGCAAGTTGGATCAATTTCACTTTGACCATTTGTAAACCAACCAAAATTGGATGACCTAACCATGGATATATATTAATATTTCATATTTTAAATATAAATTTTAATATGGAAAAGTGGGAAATTTCCCATATTTCTTAGTCTAAAATGTTTTATATCATAAATCTAATTTTTAATTTTTTTTAATAATTGCACTATAATTTTTAAAATTAAATTAAATTTTTAAGTTTAAATCTTTTGAACCGACTGACTAAACCAAAAAATTGACCCAAACCAATACAACTTGAGTGGGTTAGTTTTCACAAAAAGGTCTATCGGTTTTAGCTGACCAACTCCCCAACCTGACCAGGTCAATTCGGTTGGCCAAATAGCCTACGACCAAATCGAACCAACTCATGAACACTCATAATTTCAGATAATTTAATAGTCTMATCTCTAATAAATAACAATAGTTTAATCTCCAATAATTATTGAAAATTTATWGYRAAAATACAYAATTATTGAAAATATATTGATAATGAAAAAATACAATAAGTACTAAAAATACAATGAGTTTAGACCTGAACTGATGCAAATTTGAGGGGAGTTAGGGGTCATCACCACCCAAATTCACCCTAGGATACATCTGCTATCCCCCAAGAATAATTGGTTAGCCATGGGTGATGAAATTCAGATCTGAAATGATACAGATCTGAACTACAATTGAGAACAAAGCTGATGCAGGGTATACTATGTAATTTGTTCTCTTCTCTATTCACTTGTAACCGAGCTATTGTAGTTGAGGGGATGTATGATTGAATTGAAGATTTTTATTTATCTTCAAAAATAAAAAAAGGAGAAAAAAAAATTTATAAAACATGAGTGTTGCAGATCTGAGTTGCATTCAACACTCAGATCTGCAGAACTCAGATTTGCAGCATTCAGCCAAAAAGAATTCGTTATTTTGCTTGTTTCAGTTTTTTTTTTCATTCTAAAAAGAAAAAAAAAAAGAAATGAATGAATGAGAGAAGGGCAATTGAGAATTCAGATCCGAACTTAGACTTGAGTTCAGATCTGAATTATGCTGTTGTAGAACTGCTCAGTTCAGATCTGAGTTAACTCAGACCTGAACCTATGCAAGATTAAGGTGAATTGGGTGCCATTACTACCCCAATTCACCCTTTGACACATCCAACCTGCTTCAAGGGTGATTGGATAGCAAGGAATGAAGAAATTCAGATCTGAACTAGTACAGATCTGAACTGCAGTTGAGGACTGAACTGATACAGAGCACATTTTGAATTCTGGGTGGACTGAATTCTTGGCTTTCTCCACTTGTACCCAATCTAAATTAGCTAAGGATGTGTGTTTGGATTGAATAATTGTGATGCCTCAAAAGATTTAATAAAAAGCAGCAGTGCTTTCTATTAGCATTCAGATCTGTAGCAGGGCTGCTACAGTACAAGTAGTTAGCAGACCTGATTTCAGGTAAGGTTTGTGCTTTCAACCACCCGTGCATACACTCTTGGATATTCCTTAATTTCAAATTTTTCTTTTTTGCTTTCTATGATGGCCAGCTCTGATGTCTATTGAGAATGGATATGAGGTTTGATTTGAACTTGAACTCAGATCTGCTCTGCAACCTGCTAATTTGTAGCAATGTAATGCAGACCTGATTTCAGGTTTCTGCAAAAGTTGTGTGGACCGAATAGCTTGATATACATAAACTAGAAAGCTATGGGTTGATATGGATGATGTTGGCTGATGTTCATTTGTATGGACTTATAAGAAATCTGAACCAAGATATTGACTGAGTTAAATGYGAACTGAACTGCTATCATTAATCCGAATAGCAGCAGCATATACAGGTTATATGCACATCAGACCTGATTTCAGGTCATAGAAGTTCTTCAAGATTTTGAGCCATACACTTGCATAGCTTACAAAACTGAACCCAAACCTGGCTCAGGTCTGGTTATAGCTCAATATAGGTCCTCTGAAGGCACATTGAGAATTCAGCTTTGATAAGCAGCCCTCAGTCTAGCAAATGTGAATGGATATATGCAATAGTGTGCAATAGTTCCAATAAGTGTATATTCAATTCAGACTCCAATTATTATTGTTTGTTAATTTTTTTCTACACCAACAATCCAAAAGAATTGCAGGTCTGAACTCAGTTGAATTGTATCTAAATTCAGATGCTGCAATTAAGGGATGTAAATAAAATTGTTGGTTCAGAGCCCCTTTTAATAATCAAAATCATTTATGATCTAAAATTAGTGGTTATTTGAATGCTAATAACCACTGATTTCAGTATAAATGACTACTGTAATTTTAGATCTGAATTCAGATCCAAAGGTTGCTATTCTCCATAGGTAAGTTTACAGATCTGATTTCAAGTCTATAATTGAGGCTTACAAGACATATAAGTTGGGACTTGAAATGAGAAGTCTTAAACTCTTGAGTTCAGACTTATTTCAGACCTAATTGCATCAGATTTCAGACTTATTGATATTAGGTTTTTTTTGTAAGACTGTTCTCAAAAGCTAAGACTTTGGGTCTGATTCTATAAGAGCCTGAAGAGCAGCCTAAAGATCCTAATTTCAGCAATGATTTTAGATCTGATTACAGTAGATTTTAGATATGTTTACTTCTTTTCATAGTATGTAATAAACTCCATTGCTAATTTAGCTAGCTCTCTTTTCCATTTATGATCTATTTCACACTTGAAGGCTGGTCTAAGTTTCAGTAATGGAGCTATGTTTTTCTAGTTTGCAAATTTCAAAAAAAATATATATATATATATATATATATATAAAATATAAAAAAAATAATAATAATAAAAAAAAAAGAGAGAAGCAATATAACTTTGGTTGTTTTCCATTCTATCAGTTTATTGCTTGGCTTTGATCTTATTTTTGAAGTTTCTCTTGTTGGATAGAAGTTAGACTTCTTAGTTTTGTAAATTTCTCTTGTATAGTAATCTTTAACTTGTAAATTGCTGCTAGATTAGGATTACTTACATTCTTTTGATCTTTCTTGGTTTAAATTATTTTTATTACTTGGTTTAAATTATTTTTAGTTAGAACAAAGCTCCTGATCTCTCAAGTTTGAATTCATTTCTAGCAAGAAGAGGCTTCCCACCAAAGTATCCATTTTATTATCCAGGGAGTCCTCTATTCACCCTTCTCTTTACTTGATATTTCTCTTGTTGGTTTTATTGTGATTCCCTAACACTAGGAACATTGAGGACAATGTTCATCTTAAGTGTGGGGGAGTGAGCCTGAGGCTAGAGTGTGGGGGTTGAAACCATGCACCTCATTCACCTCAACACACATATGCATGCAATGACATATCCAAGTAGACTGGAAACCCTCAAGTTCATTGCTTTTTATTGGGTGATTTTTAAGAAGGAATACAATGAGTTGAGGGAGACCAATGTATTTGTTTAGTTTTTATTCTTGTGAATGACCCTATTTAATATATGCATGAGAAAAGGGGAGCTGAATATGCCTTTCAGCATGACTAGCCCTAACTATCTTCATGTGTATGAAAGTACTTGATTTCATTGTTAATGATCAAGAGAACTAATGCACATCTAAAGTGCTGATACATGAGGTTCAATAATTGAGCCCAAATTGACTCTGCTATTTTGAGCTGAATAGTAAAACTAGCAGCTCAGAACATGAGTCTTGTCATCTACCTCAAGCATGTGACCAGTGTGAGATGGAGCATAAGATGCACTCACACCAAAAAAAAAAAAAAAAAAAAAAGAGAGAGAGAAGAAGAAAAGTGTGTGAGATGGAGCATAAAATGCACTCACACCGGAAAGAGAAGAAAAGGGTGAGATGGAGCATAAGATRCACTCACCCCTAGAATTAAGTAATTGTGGTGAMAGYTGARGTTCAAAGGGGCAYACTAAAGTTGAACTCTCATTAAGATATAGTTACATATGTAAAACTTAGTGCAATTTGATTATTAACTTTGACAATTAAGGAGTTGATTTATATATTGATTGGGAGTGAAGGTTGGGCTTTGAAGAAATTCATATTCTCCTTTCCTTGGATCTTATACATGTGTTAAATGGTAGTTTACAAGAATAGGAGCTGAACACTTACAAAAGTTCCCCGACTACTCAATGCATTTCTATCCTAAAAATTCACCTGGTAAATGGTGAGAACAAAAAGGGGGGGGGGGATGTTTAGTTTATGGCTGATGTCTTTGCTTGAGGACAAGCAAAAGCTTAAGTGTGGGGGTATTTGATGAACATACAATTTATCTATAATTTATGAGGTCTTTTCATGGATTATTATGCCGGTTTTATTTAATTTTGCCCTAATTTAGCTTAATGCTAAGAAAAGAATTTAGGGGTAATTAATCCAAGAAAAAGAAGGCAAAAGGTAAGAAAAGAAGGTCCAAAAAGACCAAATTCAGCCCGACCCGGTTATGGAAGCAAGAGAGCACACTTTAGCCCAAGAAGGACAAGTTGATTCCTTGAGAAAACCCAAGAGAAAAAAGCCTAGCAAAGAGTAAAATTCGGCCCAGCAGAGAAGGCTCATTCTCAGCCCAAAAGAACAGCCTAGAGTGTAGCTATCATGTGCTAAGAGGGAGCTTAAGTGCAGCCCAAATAGCAGCCCAAAGAGCTAGGGGCGACAACTCTTAGAAGGCTTTCAAGAGAACTTTAGAAAGTTCATGAAGGGGGCGTAATACACCCCATTCTAGAGGCTTTAAGAAGGGGCAAAAGCCCCCTTGAAAAGCTATATAAGGAGGCCTCTAGAAGGGGGGAAGGTGTTCAATTGCTTGAGATCAAGGCTCTCCCACTCCTAGAGGTTCGAATACATTGAAGAGAAGAGAAGAGAAGAAGGGCTAGGCGCAAGGAGGAGAAGAAGAAGGGCTGAAGGAGTTCAAGTCAAGCTAGCAAGAAGAGAAGGTGAG